>JAUCBJ010005959.1:0-49385 GCA_032718475.1 Nemertoderma westbladi | reverse complement strand
GTTCAATAAATATTTAGAGTATATCTCACATATAGCCTCACCATTCAGAGCACTGTGTCCCATAGAATGTTTAAAGTGTTTTAAAAAAATATTTTAAGTGTAATGTAATGCTTAAAGGAAAACGTTAGCAAAAAAACAAAATTAACCAAAAAAAAAAAAAAATTTAAATAATAGTAAACTATTACTGTATTACAATTAACATTTAATTTACCTTTCAATTAATATTATCTGAAATCATTCACGAGTTCAGTAGGTTATGAAATTGCTATTTTTAAGTAATTTTGTGTTTAATTTATTGATATACCAATATATTATTCGTTCCTAAATATAGAATTGATATCTTTTGGATGGTGTAATTTTAGGAAAAAATTAGTATTATTTAAATAATAAAGGACTATTATTCGATTAGTATTATTTAAATAATAAATAATAAAGGACTATTATTCGATAAAAAAAAAAGTAAGCGGAAATCACCGCTTTGTTAACTGATATTCAAGCAGCGAAATTCAACTATGTATTTTTTTTGTTTTTTTTTATTCAACTGTTACGTTTTTATATCGAATATATTGTTTTATTTGAAAAAAATATCACCAGCGTTACTTATTTGTACCAACGGGGACCAAAATTTTTTGCAATTGGTTTTCGTCGTGGGGGGGGGGGGGGGGGGGGGGGTAGGGGCCCGTAAGTTGCGACTGCCGGGGGCCCGAAAATCCATAATCCGTCCCTGTTCACAGCCACAATTGAATCTCCACTTGGCGATGTGGCGTAATGAAAGCAATGGCAGGTATGGCCTGTGCTGTGTGGAGTTTAATTCTGAGTTACGCAATGGGTTGGGTGGATGGCTACAACACATTATAATGGGGGGGGGGGGGGGGGGGGGGTGCAGGTCCGCAGCTTGTACAATGATATAGTAATAGTCCACAACAAGAGGGATGGGATATGGGGTTATATGATGCCTTGTCTTACAACGACCTGTGAGCAAAAGTGTGGTTTGTCGGCCGGATGGTTAAAACCCTCCATTAATTAAAAATGAATGAGCATAATTTAATAAGTATTACTAACCCAATTTGATTTTTAATATTTAAAAATTATAATTACAATACGTTAAACTGAATTAAAAAATACGTAACTAATGATGTACTTAACATAGTTTACTTTAAAACAAATTAGGTTTTCAATAAAATTACCTTATCAGAGTATTAAAATTAAATTACCTACATTTTTAGAAGGTATTTTAGGGGGTGCGCTGGCGCTAGCGCTTGGATTTATTTATTTCTTTATTTACATTTATTAGTATACTTAGAGACAGGGGCAGGAAGGAAGCTTGTCGAATTTACACAATTACTGTATAAGCAAATGCAATGCAACGGCAGCCATCGCGCTGCTACGTCAATGGAGGTCTTTGGCCTTGATTCTGATTTAAGGAACATTGAAACTAATTTCTAATATAACAATAATATAAAATTATTCCAAAGACTGTTTTTCTGAACTAGTTGTTGGTGTAATAATAGGCCCTGCCCTACAAGAACAAAACTCAGTCTGGGACACTACCACAACACCGCCTTGTAAATCCAATCGCTGTCCATCCACAAAGTCAAGCAAGCTCCATCCACCGCCCTGTCAATCACATCGCGGCTTGGCCATTAACAAAAGCCAGTTCTCGGCGGGAATCTGAGTTCAAAGGCATGCCGCAGAAGAGCGATGTAAACTGTTACCTTGAAATCATTTCAATGTCATTTCAATATGAGACAGAAAGTCTGGAATTTCGGTCCATCGATTTCAAGGTCATTTCAATATGCCATCAATGTCATTTCAATGTCAATTCTACTTTCAATGCTACTCTATGGACACATTTTGATCAAACATTGATCAATGTTTGATCAAAGTTTGATCAATGTTTGATCAAAGGAATGCTTTTTGAGAGCGGGACTGTATTAGATTTGGTCAATGTGTGTTGTTCCCAAACTAATGACCCACAGTCATCTAACCATTGAAATGAGGTGCCAAACCAAAATGAAATATCATCTTCCCTTTCGTAACCGTTTGAGCCTGGTTGGTGAGGATCCAAGAATTCAGCTTCACGCCAAATTTTGGAAACCATTATTTCCGGGGAACAAGAAAGGACTTTATAGATAAGGTGACTTGGAAAATCTTTTGTGGACAGAATTGGCAGAATTCCTTCTTTCAGAGAATCTATAGCGCCTTTATTGAATATTAGTAACGACTTCAGAAACAACTCTGCAAACTTACGCAGACTTAAATCACTGCGAGTAATATTCGCTTCAATCATAATCAATCCCATTTCGGAGGACTTGTATCGCAATTCGTCTGTGATGTTTCCTTGTAACAAATTGGTAATTACTTCCGGAACTTCGTGAATCAATTCTAAAAATTCTAGACAAGATGGAGCTATATTCATGTCTCTCTCATTACATTCATTATCGGAAGAGTCGTCCACTAACATGGAATCATAATATATTTGTATGGCTTCTCTATTAATGACTTGCGGGGAAGTTATTGGGATATGTTCCACAACGGTTGCCTGCCCCTGCAAAAATGTTGTTGGTAATGTATCATTCTCGGAAATCGTAGTTGGGACTATAACAGTGGACTCATTGCTGCTTCTATTTTCAATCCGAACATATATTGGTTTATCTCTAGGATAAATCGATTTAAGTGCCTGGCCATTAAATATAAAGTTATCAGACACAGATAGGGGTAGAATTGATTTATTGAAAACTTTAATAAACTCAAAGTCAGAATTGCATGACGGTGGTGCTAATAATGAATTCATAATTACTGACCGCACTTCTTCTTGAGTGGAATTGTCAGTATATGTTACCATGCATTGTTTAATAATGGTATCTTTACAAACTCGAGTATCGCCTTCTTCTGTTTTGATAACAATGACTGACTTCGTTACAGAGGAGGAACGCGGCCTACTACGCCACTTGATCGACTACCACTAGTTGACACTGTCGGTAATGTCCTTCGATTACCACTCGAACTCGATGACCGACGACTGATATGTCCTGACAATCCTGTAGATCTTCCACTACCATAAGGAGCAAATGTAGCATTCAATTCCTCTATAAGCTCTGCTGGGCGCCTTGGCCTGTTAATGTTTTGAGTGTTTGGAAATTGTAACTGTCCAGGTCCACTACCATTAGGGTTAACTAACGACCAATTCTGATTACTCGTAGACGTCGTCGTTGTTGTAAGATCAACTACAGGATGTTGAGGCACTGACAACTGTTGTAAACGGTGTCCACATCTTGTGCAATAAATATTATCATCGCCATAAAGTAAATTACAGCAGCGACGCTGTTCTTGGTCCATTCCAAACACAACGAATTATGATAAGCTCTAAGCTACACAAATGTTATGTATAGTCTACACTGTACAGTATATCAGTACCAGATTACATGGCCTAATGTCAGAATTAGTTCCAAAATAGGATAAAAAATTAGTTTCTATTGTAACTCTATGTTCACTTCTGAAAATGTGCGAATGCAACTAAGCTCGTGTAACAACTGGTCAGAAATATTACCGGTTTAATGTTTTGCTTCTTAGATACAACTTACTTGTATTAACATTGTATTTAATAATGTTTTGTAGATTACACTTAACTAAACTCTACTTTCCTGTATCTTGACTCCGCTATCTCTGTACTTATCTTTATTGATAAAGTATGATAGTAATAATAATACAATATGAGTAATTACAATATAGTAATGTATTTTTCTCAATTAAAATTTTGGAAACTTAGAAACACTAACTACATTAAGTAAATAATAGTGACTAAGATACTAATGACGGCAATACAACTTAGGCCTAGTAATCATTTATGTTATGCCCACTTTTACAGACCCAATCACCCACATCCACTAGTAAATCTTAAACTCTCGATAGCCAGTGCAGCAACTTTATGTACCGTCGTTATCATATGCTATCACAGAAACCATATGATTTCAACAGTAGTCCGATTCACCCTTTATACTTCTTTACAACAGTGGAGAAAGGCCTTATCAATGATTGGCTAAAAGATGGGTGGCAATTATTCGAAGATGAGGCGCAAATTCGTGATTGGTTAAAAGATGGGTGACAATTATTAAAAGATGAGGCGCAAATTCGCGATTGGCTAAAAGATGGGTGCAAAATTGCAAAGTTATTCCGAATTAATGGTGACCATTTTAAAATGAGGCGCAAATTCGCGATTGGCTAAAATATGAGTACAAAATTGCAAGGTTTTCCGAATTAATGGTGTACTCATTTTAAAATGAGAACATAATTCTTTGAATTAGTGACTCTTATAAAAATATGAGTACAAAATTGAAAGATGTTCCGAATTAATGGTGTACTCATTTTAAAATGAGTACATAATTCTTTGAATTAGTGACTCTTATAAAAATATGAGTACAAAATTGAAAGATGTTCCGAATTAATGGTGTACTCATTTTAAAATGAGAACATAATTCTTTGAATTAGTGACTCTTATAAAAATATGAGTACAAAATTGAAAGATGTTCCCGAATTATATGGTGTACTCATTTTAAAATGAGAACATAATTCTTTGAATTAGTGACTCTTATAAAAATATGAGTACAAAATTGCAAAATTTCCCGAATTATAGGTGTACTCATTTTAAAATGAGAACATAATGCAATTAAATTAGTTACACATATAAAAATAAGAGTACATAATTATTTTCCTTAAAAAAATATGAGTGAATAATAAAATGGGGTTTTAATACTAAAAGTATGCCATAGATGCTAGGGGAATTAAGTTAGTGGGTTGGGCGAACCCGCACGACGGCGAACACCGAGGATTAACACCGAGGATTCGGTGTCGTCGGTTAGCGAGAACCCCAGAAAGCGGGGGAAAGTTAGTATGACGGAGAGGCGACGGGAGTCTGTTGCAAGTGAAAAGTCGCTACATCCTCCACAAAAGCAAGAAGGGTGTTAGAGATAGATCTGGTGTGTCAACTAGACTTTGTGGCGCTGGATCGGCAGGAGTTGGAGAGGCAACTGGACGAGGGAACCGCGTTATTAGAGAAAGAGAGAGAGTTAGCGAGGGAATGTAGAGAAAGAGCCGAGAGGGTGGCGAGAATTTGCAGGGAGCAGGAAGAGAGAGAGATAAACGAGCGCGAGAAGCGGGAGGCGGAATAGAGAATGAGTGGAAGGAGCGAGAAGCGAAAGAGGCAGCGAGGGTAGAGAGAGAAACGAATGAGCGTAGAGAGAGGGATGCGAGAATAGAGAACGAGCGTAGAGAGCGGGAGGCGAGAATAGCGAACGAGCGTAGAGAGCGGGAGGCGAGAATAGAGAATGAGCGTAGAGAGCGGGAGGCGAGAGAGATGGAATTAGCGAATCAAAGTCTGAGAGAGGACAGAGACAGAGAGAGAGAGCGGGAAAGCATATGCGGGATAATATATGCATACCCGGCTAAGGGGGCTTATGCAATACCAGGCGAAGCAAAAGCGCCGGATGATATACCACACACCAGGAGAAGGGTACAGGATATACCTGTGTGAGGATGAGAACAGGAGAGGGGATCGAAAAGAAACTTCCTGACGGGACATAGCTGCCGATCGAGAGTATGGTAGTCGTGGGGAGGACTTCTTGGAATATTCGAGAAGATTAAACTTCGGTCCGGAGGGACAAAGGCAGACTGCAGGGCATACTGTAGGCCTTACTGCACATACTATAGGCCATGCTGGAAGAGATAGTGAAGGCGATAGGGTAGCGCGGACAACGGGATTAAATCCAGAATTTGCGGCATACATACCGGTAGGTAGGCAACAGGTGGATAGGCCTGTAACGGTACCTGCACACCAGTATGACTATAATATGCAAGGACATAACATATACCCAGGGGAGGGGGGAGTTATTGCCGATGGGGAGGACTTCTTGGAATATTCGAGAAGATTAAACTTCGGTCCGGAGGGACACAGGCAGACTGCAGGGCATACTGTAGGCCTTACTGCACATACTATAGGCCATGCTGGAACAGATAGTGTCGGCGATAGGGTAGCGCAGACAACGGGATTAGATCCAGAAGTTGCGGCATACATACCGGTAGGTAGGCAAGAGGTGGATAGGCCTGTACCGGTACCTGCACACCAGTATGACAATAATATGCAAGGACATAACATATACCCAGGGGAGGGGGGAGTAATTGCCGATAGGTATATGGGCCCTAATATGGTAACATCAACCCCAATACCAAATATAACACCGGTGGGGGGGGGGGGGGGGGGGGCAGGGTGACCCATTGCAATATCAGCAATACACTCAACCGACTTCTTGACGAACTGTGAGCTACGATGCTAAGGGCTGCTACCGGCAACTTATTTAATCCTGATCAAAGTAATATGCAAGTGGTTTGCGGTTTACAGCCTCCTGATCTCTGGCACAAAATGGTCGCGGTAAAGTACATCTTGAAACTTATCTCAAAAACTGATCACACAACTGGTATCTATTGGTTAACTGGGTCATTCAATAACAAACATATATACTCCATTCAGGCGAATGAAGTTCGCTCGTATCTGGCTTGGGTTACTGGAATACGTTCTGCCAACTCCCTGCCAGCATTAAGAAAATTAGACTTCAGGTGGTTCCACTATATCCCTAACCAGATGAATAATTACATATCTGATATGTGGAAAAGGAGAATTTGCGCTAATTACCAGGATGACTTGGATGATATTAGATTGCCACCTCTACAACCAATAAATATGGAGTGCGGGAGAAGCGTTGAATCGTTCATACTTGGTGTCCTCTTGGGTCAACCAAATACTGCATATATGAAACATTTTGGTGATATAGACAACAATATGTGCTATGTGGGGAACCTGAAACTGCAACACACTTTATATTTGAATGTAACTTGCCACATAAGATCACATATATCCAGTCACTCAAAAACGAACTATGGAATAAGGGTCTAACCGAGACATTAAGTAGCTTACGGTTCTGCCGAGATACATAGGTTATTTCTGCACTGATAGCGGTGTGCAGGTGAACGTGAGGATGATTATCGAAACAAAACAAATATCAAACGAGGAGGCGCTAAATTCACTTAATTCACTTAAAACACATTTTATCGTTCTAATTAATAAATACGTACTATATTTGATTATAAGTAACTATTATTGTGCCTCCATTTTATCCGCATATATGGATATTTTATTAATGAATTATATATATATATATATAATGTGGAAGGGTTTACTGTGGAAGATCACCCATGGTGGTGAACAGGCATTCCTTGGCTTAACGAGCCTAAAAGATTCTCCCATTCATATATATATATATATAACTGAGAACAAAAACCCCAAACCCCTTGGACCAGAATAGATCGTGCGATACGGGGATGTGGAGGGGACCATTACCCCAATGATATATCCAACACAGAAGAAGTCGACAGGCCCGACGGGCGAACCTCACCCAGTATCAGGAGAGTCTGTACAGCATCCATCGAGCCCATTAGAAGCACAGGCGATGGGAATGGCAACACTCATAGATGCGCTTAAGACCATGATCGAGCTGCTTATTGGATGGAGCCATTTAAATTCGATGGAAGCAGACCGGAGGAATACCTGCAATTCCGACGCATGTACAGTAATGAAATATTAACTAAGAATCTGACGCAGGCGGAGTGCCTAAAATATTTACAAGTTTACACAGGGGGCCCAGCGTACAATATCGTAAGGCAGTATCAAGGTATCGCGGATGGATTCACGACTGCATGGCGGGCCCTAGACAGGGAATACGGACACCCTGACAAGATCATCCGGCAAACCTTGAGGGGAATAACATCGGGTGGCCTACAGGATAACCCTGTCAGTATAAAGACTTTCGCGAATAAGGTCGAGAAGGCACTGATCGTGCTAAAGAACTTGGATGCGCCATACGAACTCAATGCATCGAATAACATCACCACAATAGCGCAGGCACTGCCAATCTGGCTAAGAAATGAGTGGAGGAAGATCGCCTTCTCCATCCGGGAGAAGAAAGGTGCGGAACCGGGCCTAGAGGAAATGTCGAACTTCCTCAATTATGAGGCAGAGTTGATTACAGACCCAGTCTACAGTTAGGATAGTTTGGGGAAGGCACCGAAAGCTGAATACAACAGGCCTAAACCCAAACACAGCCCGGCGGATCCATTCCCGAGAGTGAGACAGTTGCTACCACATGCGGCCACTCATGGGACTGCTAGTCCACAGATAGCTGGGAGTAGGGCCACACCGTGGCAAGGACAGAAACAAAATAACAACACGAACAAATATAATCCCAACATACCCTGTAGGCCAAGTCCAAATAACCAAAACACTAAACCGGTAGATATGAATCTACGCGCTATACGTGAAGGGCTATACAGGGAATGCTACAATCCAGGATACGAATGTCAATTGTATAGGGATGGAACCCATAAGACCATGAGTTGTAAGCATTGGCAAGCGTTGCCTAAACAATATCGGGTAGCCTACGCGGATACAAATGGACTATGTAATCGCTGTGTGGTGGAAGGACACAAAATCGGAGAGTGTGGAGAAACACCGATAGGACATGATGAGACTGGAGGCCAAACTATGGCTAAGAGCACGACGGGATCAAAGAGAAAGAGAATGGTACTACTCGAAATAGTACCAGTGAGAATAACAGGAGAAGGCGGGCTATCGGTTACAACATTAATGTTGATCGATAATGGAGCAGCGTTCACGCTAACGGAGGATTGGGTGGCTGAAAAGATAGGGTTACGAATGTAGCCAAGCAAGATGGCGGTGACCACTATCTCGAGTAAAGACGAAGTCTTTAAGATGAGAACGGGGCATTGTAAGATATCAGGGGTGACCATCGACCCCATTCAAATAGTACAATCGATTAACATTAATGCCACGCGACCCACGGAGAGCGAGGTCGAACAATACCAGTACCTGGACGACATCGATTTCTCAATACCAGAACTGGACATCCCGAAAGTATCTATCATAGTCGGAATGGACTGCCCGACAGCCCACAGGAGGTTTTCCTGCCTATTCGGAGAAGATGGAGATAGAGGCCCAATGGCGATTTCCACATCATTTGGATGGACACTCAGCGGCCCAATCAAGTCTAGAAGTCCATTCAATGTGCTGGAATCCTCAGGGTGCATGTTCGCAGGCACACTGAGAGAAGTGGAGGAAGAGGGAGCAGAGGAGAAACCTGAAACAGGCGATGGGGAGGACCCATACGAGAAGCAGGCCGAGGAAGAAAACGAGGAGTATGGGTTCGAAGCCCAGGACTTGGATGAGCTAAGGTGGCGATCAGGGAGCTCAGGCCAGTTTCTGGGGGAGGAACTGGGATGGACGGAGGGATCACCGAAACAGTCAGCATCGGGATTGCAAGTGATGCCCACACCAGGTGGTTCTGAGGGCGATCTTGCAAGGAAGAGACCAAGGGAGCAGGAGGGGTGGAAGGTTATGGGTGAAAGCCGGGGCGGAGAGGGGCACAGTGGATTTACCAGGCTACCGGGTCCGGATCCGCTCCCAGCGAGGAAGGAGGATGACGACCGCCCATTGAGAGGATCGGCCACTCAGATACGGACTGGGTGGGCGGGAGAGTGGTGACGGGCAGCAGGACAAGAGCCTTCTGGGATGAACCTGGCGAGCGGGCCTGGGTGCACGAGGAGCCGTCGATGGATTTCGCGGGAGGCACGATCTGGCTGGGCGAGCAGCAAGGAACAGCACCACGAGTAGTGTTTGGGGAGACGATGCTGAGGGCGGAGGACAATGGGGAGTATGTATGAGCAATACCCATGTATGGGGATGGAGAAGAGTGGACAGCGAGGTGTCCGGAAAGGTGTCTGGAACAGATGCCGGTCCAGTTGAGAGGCATACCTGTGAGGAGGAGGTCGAGTAAGAAGACAAGGTGGAAAGGGAGAGGATGTGGGAAGATTAGACCAGGGGCAGAGAAGCCCATGATGAAACGTGACAAAGGAGGCAGGAAAGTGGGAGAGGGCATGATGTACACGCATAAGGGGCTGGCAGAGTGCGAGGGGGCATTAAATGGTAAGCCATTACATGTACCGAAGGATGACCGGGGTCATCGGGGGCTTTAATGCCGGCACACATATTAAGGGGGAGGCCAGCAGAGGTGGCAATTTGCCGCCAGGGGATGACCACGAAGAGATTAGTAACATGACTGAAAGACCTGAGGGTAAAGGAGAAGGGAAGGTCAATTCCAAAAGAGTTGGAATTGAGAAGAAGAGTGGGGCGAAGATTAAGAGGACCTATAGGGGGGCAGTGGGATAATTGCCTGCTGGAAAAATCGCCCTTAGGTTGTTGAGTCATCCAATATGTAATATGTTGGACTGAGGGGGGTGGGATTGTGGGCTAGACGCCCTTCTCACACATAAAATAAAATATAAATAATAAAAATAATAAATAAGAAGTGAGATAGTAGAAAGTTAGAAAGTAATAGTAGTAGTTAGTTACATAGTAGGTAGCACTAGTTAGAAGTTAGTAAGAGTTAGTAAGAAGTTAGAAGTTAGGGAGTGTGGTATATAGACATACCACGAGAGTAGTAGCAGGATACATAGTACCGAGAGAGTTAGAGGTTGTGGGCACCGAAAGCGCCACGTAGAAAGAGAGTAGAGGGTATGGTATGTACTACTAGGATCGGCATGCTGCATTGCAGCTGCATTTTTAAGAATGGTGTGCCGGCTTATCGACAAAATTGCACCGCCACAACTCCCTATCACCCATGACATTTGCTAGATCATCCGCATCTTCAAGGCCAGTGTCATTTAAGATGCGTCTCAAGAAAGTCATTGGCTGTCCACCATGCTTATTCACTCCATAAGGCTGCCAAAGTACAAGATTATGCACTGGCTGGTCCTCACGGCGAAAGCAATGTCCTGCAAAGCGGAGGCGATTTTGTTCTAGTGTCAAGCTTGGGGGAACCAATGAGACACCTCCAATGTTATATAGTGTCTGGTTGGAGATGTGTGCATTGAACTTGACACAATGAACCCGGCGTAGCATTCTTGTGAATGTGCCATCCAGAGATTTGGTGTCCTCAGCAGTTAGAGCCCAGCATGGACTCCCATAGAGGAGTACTGGAACTACTGCTGCTCTAAATAACCGGACCCTAAGTTTCCGATTAATTCTCGGTGACTTCCAAATCCTGGAAAGCCTATTTAAGGCTGCCCATGCCTTTCCCTTACGTATTCGAAGGTCCTCGCCTGATTTCCGGATCCATGATCCCAGGTAACAGAAGTCATCCACATGCTCAAGCATACCATCTTTTGAGCTTATGCTCATCCGATCAGAGACTTGCTGAGGACTTTCAAAGTTAACTTGTAAGGTCCAGTAGTATACCGCTTACCGGATCCTAGTAACGATGTATCTTACCGTAAGAACTAGTAATGTATACGGGCTCGTACAGTATCTGACAACAAATCCCAGTCCAGGATATCTAAACAAACAGATACAATACACAAACGACTACTGGCGAGGAACAGAGCCTAGTGTCTATTCTATGTATGTGAGCGGGTCTAATGCCTACGAAAATAGACAAAAGGATACCTGTCCTCTAACCGGTGAGGCAGATGTACAGTTACAGTAACAGACCAAACTCACGGGAAAACAATCCCCGCGTAGCGAATCCTAACTATCACTGACAGTCCTAAATACCGTAACTTGCCGCGGTGTGATTTATATGGTTTATATACGAGCTAGTGGGTTAACAGACCTAGCGTAACAACACTGATTCAGTCCTAAATCAGTCGAAAAGGGTCGTGCCTAATGTAACAATACTGCTGAACAGGAAACAACAGTTTAATAACGAAAATGAAATGGTCCTTCTTGCCGTAACTAAATATCAGATCCTAATTTACAAATACAGATAAATTCTGCCTAAAGTAATATATAGTACGCTATAACTAGTAGAACTCTAAGGGCGAATATGTTTTAGGGCGTGTGTGTGTGGGTGTGTTACAAATAAAACAATTTTATGTATCTCCTTTTTTACTAGGTTTTAGTGATTTTCTGACCGAAATGATACCGTGCGCTAGCTACTAAAATAAACTAGTCGCGTTTTGTAGAACTTTATACTCACAAATGACGTCAAAGCTCTCTCCTTCCTATCCACAACTCAATGGGCAACCACGGTGTTAGTAACTACACCCGTGATCGGCACTAATACCAGATTCTGGTTGTAAGATAAGAAATAGGGGTTAATCGCTACCGTACGTTAGCTGATCTGGTATACTAATTTAATTCTAGAACTTTGTTGCCGCGGTAGTTAGCAGCAATACCTATCAGTACGTGGCAAGGCGCGGTAGGATATTAATAAAACCTCCCTAGGCCAAGCAGTGTGCCGGTAGCAGAAATACTCCTTGCCTGATCAAATAACTAACTCCAGACAGGAGGGGGGGGGGGGGGGGGGGGGTACTAATGTACGTTCTACAAAGCGAACCGGTACCAAACAGTCAGTACTACGAACCTTCGCAGGACATGACAAAAGGGGGGGGGGGGGGGGGGGGGTTCCTGTCTAAATATAATTATTTGATCCTAAATTTTGCGGCGTCCAGGATGGCGTCACGCTTACCCTGATCTATAGGTCTTACGGCGGGCAAGGGCGTCGAACAAAGTCTTACCTTTCTCACAAAGCGGGCGCTGCATGGCAAGTGGAGTATTTCGAAGGGCAAAGGGGGTGCGCGGTCAAATCCAAAGTGGGCGCTAGCGTGTTGTGAACATCTTTCCCCTGCGTTGCTGACGGCCTAACGGTCTAGGCTGCCATCTTCCCGATGTTTGGCTGTCCCAAAGTTGGACCAAAAGAAAACATGTTCAGGAATTTGCAGTATATTACAGTTTAGCAAAGGATTTATCAAACAGATTTAACAAAGTTTCAACAAGAAACCAAATAAACTAATAACAATATATAAGAAGGGGGTAATTTACAAGGGTGAAGGTGAAGGTGATAACCGAAGGCAAACCGGCCTTTTATACTAAATATCGCACATGGAAACCAAACAGAATTTTCCACAGCTTCACATTTGAGCAATAAAGTGCTTTATGTCCTATGATTGGCGCAGCTCATCGTTCAACGCAATCCAGCCCTTACACTAATCTGGGACATGGAATCCTAACAGAATTTTCCATAGCCTCACATTTGAGCAATAAGATATTTTATGCCCCATGATTGGCCTGGCTCATCGTTCGCTACGTTGTACGCTTCTCATTGGTCCACCAATTTGCACCAAATGAAAATAAATGGCCCCAAAATACAAATTTCCCGACCGGGATTCGAACTCATAACCTATCTGTAATGTAACCAACGCCTTAACCATCTGACCACTACGCCATGAGAGTACCTAGGGGTTTTATGTGTACAAATATGAATAGGCATATTACATTACTGTAACTTAATCAAAATGCGTCGGATTTTCGAAAGTTTTTACGTTAAAGTTAAACTACAAATGCTATCTTATAGTGAAATAATTCATCACCGCTCCATGAAAACAGTAAGTAAGACTGTTTTCACCAATCGAAATATAAAATGTTTACAAACTACTTCTAAATCTACTGGTAGGGCCTAAAATATAAAATATAATCACTATCTAATTATGGCATACTTAATATTGCAGATACGGCGTAAATACAATCGATCGTACATACAAATACAAATTTACTAATTAACTTTAGTGCCTAAAATACAAAAAAGGCTTTCGGTTATCAAGGTAAGCAAATTAAACAAATCAGAACAAATAAATCAAAACAAATCGAACAAATAATTGTAACTCTTTCGATAAATCTTTACATATTGTAAATATACATAATAAACTTCCACCAAATTAAATCAGTTCAAATATAATATAAACACAATGCGCTAATAACTTTAAAATGAGTCTTAAAGGGTCCTCCTGACAAGCTTAAAGTTCGTCCTGCTGGTCTGGATATCTTCTCCTGAGCACTAATTACTAACGGTAGGCTCGCAAGCCTTCCTTTCCATATCTCGCTCCTACAAACCCAACATTCAAACATAATGTCCAATATAAACATCCAAATATAATATCCAAATATAATATCCAAATATAATATCCAAATATAATATCCAAATCGGTAGGCTCGCAAGCCTTCCTTCTACTCGCTTCCTATTCCTTCGCTGAGCGGGCTCGTCCATGTTCTCTAGTGCGATTGGGGGGTGGTCGAGGTCGAACTGGGCTCGGACTTCGGCGTCGAGTCGTCGGTGGTTCCAAAACGCTAGGAAAGGGGACGACGGGAGTTTCGCACATCCGTCGTGCGCTCAATCCTCTAAATCCTCGTCCGATTCCAACTGTCGGCTTAACATCGGATCGAGTCTCCACAACGCTAGGAGGAAGTCGAAAGGGTGGGACTGTTCCGTCCGCTGACACCTTGCTCTCTGACGTCGTTTGAATCCTAATGGGTTCAGGCAAAGCGTATCCTGTCCCTCCGCGTGGTTCTCTAGCAAGGGAAACCGTGCCCCGAGTCATCCGGATTTGCGACTTCGATGTCGTCCTCTCGGCGACATTTACTATGTTCTTTATCTCTTGTCCGGACTTCTGGGCTTTGAGTATACGAAATTGCTGATCATCCTGTGGGTGACGCGTCTTCTCTGCTAACGGCGTGGCCTTGAAGCCAGTCTCACGCAAAACGTCGGTCTCGTCTAGAATACACGAGGTTACTCGTTTGTGATAAAATGCGCTCCGGTATGCCCAAGCTATCGAATGCCAGGCTCCTCGATTCCGCTGTTCAACTCGCAGTTTATCGAATTCTCCGGCGGTAATCTTGTTCACCACAGTTTGAAAGTTCCAAGTATTCTTGTTGTCGGGGTGCACTTGTAAGAAATAGTCCCGCACAACTTTGAATCCGCTGTCCAATGGCAATATATCCAACACCTCCAACAATTCATCATACTGAGGCATAGCCGATACATATCCTTCCTTTGACATTATGAGAGGGTTTACGGCCCAAAATCCCAAATGTGCTCTCATAGGGAAGCGGCGTCGCTGCGTCGATACATGTTCGTCTGCTTGATCCTCCCAATGGTCGAATAATTGTCGAACGATTTTAACTGACATGTGCTCATAGGGGACGTCTCTAAGTTGACATTCGGATGCCCTATGGCCCTTAATATTACAATAAGTGCACTGCGCCACGAAACGCCAGCAAGTGTAGAAAGTGTGCAAACGTTGATCCCCGCACCAGTTACATACTAAATCCGGTAGAGATATGTGCTTCGCTCCGCATTTCTTTGCGTGATGGCCAGTTGCTCCGCATCTGCCACAAATAGTGTTGGCAGGATACCAAACTCGCTCATAGATGAGATCTCCGATGGGGCGAGCGCTACCGTCCACGTGATAATTCTCATCATCCGGGTCAGTCGGTATGTTCGTCTCCGTAGGTTGTACACAAACCATGGCATCGCTTTTCTCCAACTCGCGTATTTCAGTTCGCGTCTTCCTCGGAAGGTTCTCCTCTATCTCTATGAGTTGCCGTAACGGTTCGTCTATTAGCGCCAACTCGGTCGGATCCACATCGTCGTGATGGGCGGTAGGCTCGCGAGGCTTCCAGGATCCTTCCGGGCATTCGAATTCCGCGTGGTGTTCCCCGTCGTAGGGTACTAACGTTAACATCGACGGTCTGTCGACTAGACTTCCCGCGTGAGTGAGATAGACGTCCCTGAAAACGCTAAGTCCCGCTCGCGTGAAAACTTCGCAGTGCGCATCAGTGTTATAAAAGGGTTGGAGAAATCGTCGGAATACATCAGTATGCGTCCTTCCTCCATCGTAAAAGGTATGTCCTTCGCTAAGACATAACGGGTGTCGCTTTAGGGTTCTGGATACTACATCTGCGATGAAACAAACGTTAACCGAAGATTCTATCGCTAAATAGTATTGCAAGATTATCCGCGGAGGTGAAGTAATCGCCCAATACACGCAACCTCGCCACTTCAACTGTGACTCGAACTCGTTTACGCCGGGGGTATCTCCCTCTCCGTATACGTCCGTGTATTTGCTCCTCTTACTCTCCTTGTAATCCCAACTGAACATTAGATATGAGATATAACCTGTCCCAGTTTTTAGCGTGTTATACTCCCTAAAATATCCTTGCTCAATAGCCCAAAGCAACAATGGTCTAGTATCCACGTATGGCGTAGGCAATCGGTCCTTTTCCGTGGGCATCCCTGCAAAGTCGCTAATAAGGTCATCCCGTACACCGGATCCGATCTTGACGATGCTCTTATCCAACACAACGTCTCGCACGGCCTTTGGCAACATCCTAGCTTCGATGCTACAAGCCAGGTCCATGGATTTAACTATCTGTTTTATCATCGTGTATCTTTGCGTCGTTCCTTCCGGCATAGGCATCTTCCTATCACTCCTCTGTCGGCTGAAGACATGTAACACGCCATCTGGTGCTCTAATCTGTATAGTCTTTGAAGTGAGGCTTTGCTGATGGCTTCCTCCTTCATTATCGTAAAACATATAACCATTCTCCTTTAGAGATCGGCTAGTCACGTCCCAATCGTCGAGTAAATCGTCGGTAGGGTTCCAAATTCTCCCAATCGACTTTTCATCATCGAAACTAATAGGTTTACCGGTCCAATTGGTCGCGATATCGGTGTCGGTCTCAAACGTTCCAACTCCGATCCATAATCGAATCGTCTTCGTCAGATATCCTCGCAAGATACAAGGTGCAATATCCGTCCCCGCGCGATCTACTTCCTTAAAGTCCGTAATATGTGGAGGCACGTTGCGTACGATTTTTTGAACTATTACTTTACGCAAGGAAATCCAGGTTCGAGATGATCTCCGGGTGTTCAACTATAGGGATCTCGTAAGTTGTCTCCTTCCGGGTCGGTATACTAATAGGAAAACTAGTTGGTCTCGCAACCGGTACTATCGCTCCAGTAGAATGGGGCTGAGGTTCTCGCGTCATCTCGACATGAGGTATCTGTAGTCTCTGCGACAAACGCTGAGCAAAGGTGATACTATCAAAGAGCTCGGGTGTCATCTCCTTGGGTTCGGTTTGATCGTGGGATATCCAATAGAATGGTAGGCTCGCGAGCCTTCCGCCGAACTCCTCGATCTCGCCTTTCTCATACGCCTTGTACGCCCTGTAGAGGCTCAAAGCTCTTGTGTCGACTTATTAGACTCGTCCACTAACATGCTGTAGATGTCTGGTTCGACTAATTTGGGTTCGTAAATAACGATCTCACCCACGTTCGGTCCACTCATTTTAAACGAATGATACGGATTTGTCAAAGGGTATCCGCCTTCTTGGTAACGTAGACTTTGGTGGTGTGAACATCGCGCTAATATCGGCTCGGGGTTCTCCGAGTTCAACCGCATAGGAATCGCGTTGTCTTGCTCGCGCATACACGCTCCACATTTATAAAACAGTTTGTATATGGAGAACGCATCCTTGGTCTCAGGATCCGCTCCTCGAGTGCGTCTATAAAGAAGCATTCCTTCAAATTCGTCTCTAGCTGCAGGTAAGGGTTCATTTACCGTCAAACTCGGTCATCCCCGTCGGTTCATTTACCGCTAGCGTCGCATAACGCATCGTAGGGATATAATGCATTGAACTCAGCGCGTAATTCCTCCGTTCTTTTGTTGTATGCGTCCAACCGCTGTCGCGTAACATTTGGGTCCGCCTTGGATTTAGCGAGCTTGGCCGTACTCCTAACCATACTCTCCACTCCAAACACACTAAAGTTTTTAGCTCCATAACGATTGAATGGCGCCTGGTGCTCTTGTTCTTGCGTAAACCCTTGACGTAACTCTTTATACATCTTCTCCGCCATCGTATATGAATATATATGTGGTTACATATCGTTACGTTTCTAGTAGATGAAGCACAAAATAGAGGTTAGATGTGAGGTGACTTAGAGTTTGTCGGCTTTTGGCTCAACTCTGCTCTAAACCCCAACCCATTTGCCTAATGATTTCGGGTTCGCGTGATTTCGCACTGGCTCCTAATCCAAAAAATGTGCCGATAAAAAACGAATTCCGGGTAAACTAGCCGCGAGTCTAAAATACTCACCTTTTAATTTCCCATGCTACATTCCCCAAGAAAATAGTGCAGTCGAGAATTAATTGGTCTAAATGATAGTAGACACGACTACGTAGAACAAGGCTGGTTTTCTTTTCCAAAAAAAATTTATCGGTAGGCTCGCAAGCCTTCCATCCGCTCTTGTCCTCCCCAATTTTAATTTTTATCTAGCTGTATTCTAGAATTCGCATTCACTGGAGATTCGTTTTTCTTAAATTTAAATCCAAATAAATGGATTTGTCTAATAATTTTTGAAAAATTGTCTCACTTGTGGGTTCCAAGTGGAATTCCATTCCTACTGTACACACAATCCCGCTCCTATGTGATACATAAGGGTACTACCCTCCATGTTCACATATAAAGACAATGGAATTCCACCGCTGTCTCTATCTACAGTGAAGAGGATTACAAATGCACGTACAGTAATACAAATACAAAATAACTAAAATACAGTAGGTCTATGTGGCGGCCAACAAAGGTCCCACATCTATTTACTAATATTGGGTGGAGATTTGTAGTCTCCTGTCTCGTTTCTAGTCTCTTCAAGGAGCACGAGACGTTGTACAGGCCTATCTACGGTACGTCCCTCTATAGTCCTTACAGTAACTGTCCTTACTACACCAGATGTAGGGTGTGTGGTCAAAATGACTCCAGTCAGCCAAAACCGTCTTTTCAGATTTGCTTCAGCCAATAAAACATGGTCACCACGTCTTAAACATCGGGTATTTAGATACCAAGAGGTTCTGGTTGAAATAGAGGGCAAATAATATTTCAGCCATATTTCCCAGAATTTATTTGCAAGCAATTGAGTGATTTTCCAAGCCTTGTTGCCGTATCCGTCACTATCAACGGGTACCGAAATGGGCAACAATGTCGTCGGCGCCTGCATAAGCAGGTGCGCTGGTGTCAAGGCAAACTGTGCGTCGTTATTGTCTGGGATCAAAGTGATCGGTCTAGTGTTTAAGATTGCTTCGATTTCTATTAGTAACGTCGTCAGTTGGTCGTCTGTCAATATGTGTTGCGTCGGTACTACTTTAGCCATAGCTGTTTTAATTGAGCCAATCAGCCTTTCCCAAGCGCCACCTCTCCACGTACTGTCTGGAGTGTTGAAATTCCAAACAATACGGTGAGGACGTAGTTCCTCGGAAATCTGGTTTTGGTCCAACTTTCTCAAAGCTCTGGTTATTTCGTTCCGTGCACCCACAAAGTTTGTCCCTTGGTCGCAGTAAATGGATTTGACCAATCCACGTCTAGCGATAAATCGCCGTAAGGCTAGGATAAAGGCATTGGTGTTCAAATCTGTCACTCGCTCTATATGGACAGCTCTGCTGGCCATGCAAGTGAAGATCAATCCCCAACGTTTTACCTGTACCCTTCCGCGTTTCGCGATTATGGGTCCAAAACAGTCTATCCCTGTCTCAGTGAAAGGGGGTCTAAACGCCTGTAATCTAGCTAGTGGTAGTTCACTCATTTCTTGGTGTCCTATCCTCGCGTGCACCTTCTTACAAATAATACAGTTCCGCGTTACCGAACTCAGTGCCTTACTAGGTCTAATCAGTACAAACCTCGGGCGTAAGTGTGACAGACAGTGGTGTCTACCCACGTGTTTGAGTTGTACATGTGCGTCCAGTATCATAGCGCGCTGTAATTCATGGTGTTGCGGTATGATGATAGGATACCTAAAGTCAAGTGCAAAGTCGATTTTTTGGAGTCTGGACTTGTGACAAAGTAAGCCCCGGTAAATAATCGGACTCCAACTCAAAATCGGTGAAGACTTAATCTGTTTACCTTGTTTGATCGCTGTGAACTCTCGTGCGAAATATCGCAATTGATAATGTCTAATGATATCAACTTCACAGTGGCCAACTTCCTTTAAGGTAAGTCTTCTAGGAAAGTCGCGTTTGCCTCTGGCATATTGTCTCAATCGTTTGAGCCATGCTAACTTGCGGCATGCGTCAGTCCATGATCTAGTTAGGTTTACTATCCTGTCAACGTAAGTGTTGGTGACGTCATCAGGTAAGGTGTAGTCGTAGTGTGGATACTTGTCTGGACTTGGTAGGCCCATGGGCCTTCCGGTAGGTTTGTCTGAGTCCCCAAGTACGTCAATCTCTATGGTCTTACCTTTACCGTCCGCACCTAATGTGTCGACTGGCAGTAACGGTTTCAACTCTACAGTGTCAGTGTGTTCCTGTGAGCCTGTAAGCTTCCTAACCTTAGTCACACGTTTACCTGTAGGTAAGTCAAGTACTTTCTTTGAGCGGAGTGTGATCGCTGTGGCCACACCTTTGTCGTCCAAAGAAGTCAAATTCGGTAAGTCTCTAAAAGTCCGCTCCAATGGGTCTTCTAATGGAGTGTCTAATAGACAGTCTGGTGAAGCGTCCGGTGAACAGTCTGGTGAGACGTCTGGTGAGACATAGCGCGGAACTTCCAGCGAAATGTCTTGTCGTCGGTCCCAAGGTCTGTCTGGCGTAACTTCTGTCAGAAAGTCTGGTTCAAAGTCTGGTGGACATTCTGTCGAGATGTCTGGTGGAAAGTCTGGTGAGACGTCCGGTAGACATTCTGTCGAGAGTTCCATCAAACAGTCTGGCAAACAATCCGGAGAACAATCTGGTGTCGCTTCTGGTGAATAGTCTGGCGAGTGATCTGGTGAACAATCCGGCGAAACGTCTGGTGAAATCTCCCGCGGAACATCCGGCGAAGAATTCGTACAAGCGTCTGGTCGAATGTCTGGTGAGACGTCTGGCGTAATGTCAGGTCTGGCGTCCAGGTCATCAGATTTCGTCTGTCCCTTTTTCCTTTTGACCTTGGCATTGGCTTTCGCTTTAGACTTGACAACCTTGTCGATTTTTATCTCGGCACCCTCTGGTATGGTGTTGGTTGTCGCGTCGAATAACGGTGGCCATTCGTCTGATGGTCGCTGTAGGAAATCGGGTCCTCTAAACCAAAAGGATTTATTGTCCGGTTTACAAAAGTCAAGTGGTTGCATCCCCCGTGACGCGATGTCAGCTGGGTTCAGCTTCCCTGGACAGTGACGCCAATCTTGTTTGAGCGACCGGTCTAGTATTTCAGCCCGTCTGTTGGCTACGAAAGTCTTGAACTCAAACGCTTCGTTGTTTATGTACCAAAGTACCAACGTCGCATCCGTCCAATATGTGACCTTCAAGTTAGCCTCCAGCTTGCGTTGAACTAGACTGACAATATCGGAGAATATCATCCCGGCTTGCAGCTCCCCACGAGGTACAGTCATATAATTCAATGGCATTGTTCTAGCTCTTGAAGTAACGAGAGATACATCGTAGCTGTCCGATGTCACTTGTCGTCTAAGGTACAAAGTAACCCCCAATCCATCCTTGCTAGCGTCACTAAAGCTGTGAAGCTCTAAATCGGCAGGAAAGGTGGTTTGCAAAGGAAAGTATACCCTCAGTATGGTATAGTCTTGTAGGAACGTCAGTTGGGCTTCCCAGTCCCTCCATCGCTCAGCTAACTTTTCTGGGATGGGATCGTCCCATTCCAGTCCGGCTTGCCAAATGCTGCGGAGTATGATCCTAGCATGTAGGATCACTGGACTAATGAAACACAATGGGTCATACAATCGACTCATGGTCGATAAGCAAGTCCTCTTAGTGAGAGGTCTAGTCTGGTCGTTGGACCTTACACGTACCCTAAAATTGTCGGTGTTAGGGTCCCAACTAAGTCCTAATACTTTGGTCGTCGGCAGAGGTTCTAGGTCTAAGTCCAAGTCACCTCCACTGTGATCCATCGGGTCAAATGAGTTCACCAGCTCGGGTTCGTTGGAAGCGAACTTCGTCAGGTGAAATCCGCCGCTCCGCGAGACAATCCTGGAGTTGGTGTGCTACGGTTGTAGCGCGCTCCAAGGTGTCACAACTCTTGAGGCCGTCATCCACGTAGAAGTCTCGTTCCACGGTCCGAACTACTTCTGGGTCAAATTGGTCTCGTCTGTCTAATGCGGTCTGCTTTAATGCGTACATGGTGCAGTTGGGGCTGTCCCTGGCTCCGAATACTCTTACCTGCATTTGGTAAGTTTCTGGCGGAAGTTGTAAGTTTCCGTCCGGATACCAAAGAAACCTCAAGCTGTCCCTGTCCCGCTCCAAAGCCTTAACCTGGTGAAACATGGCCTCTACGTCACAGGTGAAAGCCACTTTGCGTTGTCTAAAACGCATTAGGACTCCCATGAGGTAATTGTTCATATTCGGCCCGTCCATCAGTTCGCTGTTCATAGACATCCCTTGGTAAAGCGCGGCGCAGTCGTTGACTACACGCACCTTGCCAGGTTTGTCCGGGTGTCGAACAAAATGATGTGGCAGGTAATATGTCTGGTCTGTGGTTACCTCGGGATTTAACATCCTAATGGCGTATCCCTTTTGGAGATACGTCTGAAGTTGTGCATTGTATTGCATATGGGCCGTCTCGTCTCGCAATAATCGCTGCCTTATTGATTTGAGTCGCCTCAAAGCAAGCGGGTAATTGTTAACGAGCTTAGGTTGTCCATTGCGCCACAACATACCAACCTCATAGTGGCCATTCGCGGTCTGGCGAATGGTATCTCTCATAATATTTAATGACCGTTTTTCCTGTTCTGACATAGCGATCTCGTAACTACCGGGTTCTGCTGAGTCCTGTTCCAACCATTGAATGGTCCGTTCAGTCAGCAGTCGGTCTAGCGCTGCTTGCACTGCGCCATGGTCCTCGTCCACGTCTTCATCCGCTGCGGTGGCTAGTGTCAAGGTGTCTGGTAGGCTCGCAAGCCTTCCGGTGTCACTAGTCGGCGTCGAATCGTCGTGCGGCGGTTTGACAACTTCTTGATCTATCGGTAGGCTCGCAAGCCTTCCAAGATCAACGACCGGTGTCGAAGCCTGGTGGGTGGGGTCAATGACCTTTGGATTTTTCGTAGGCTCGCAAGCCTTCCAAAATCCTCGTTCATCGAGTCATCCACGGCAACAACCCTTTGGTCTTCAGTAGTCAATACAACCTGGTCTACTGCAAGTAGTTGTAAGTCAGAGGTCCGTATGGTCGTGTCCAGATCGGTTACGTCAGTATCGGTGGCATCTGCGTTAGTGACGCAAGTCTGTCGTAGTGCCGTCCGTACAATTGGACCACAGGAGTGTGAAGGAGAATTATCTATCGTGTTAGTCAATAAAGTACACATACTCAAAACGTCGTCCTCCTGGTCACTTACCTCTAGTGAACGTATTGGTGCTCTAGTATACCAACCTATGGGAGTTTTACATGCGTAGGGGTTGCCCGCTGTAATAACAGATGGGCGTGTCTCCCATACCTGATGTAAGTTAAACTGGTCTGTCCCAATTAACATCGCAATGGAACGATAATTAACAGGACATTCCGGTATTCCAAGGTGTCGGAAATACTTACGATCTTCTGGTGATTGCTCTGGCACAGGGCCGAGCAAGTTACTAAAGTCCTTCGTAGCTGCAAAGGTCAAATTTCTTACCGGAAGTAATGAGCGCTCCTCCTTGCTGTGTTCCGCTTTGGAAAGAAGAGTGTCTAAAGTTAGTTTTACTCTCGTCACAGGGATCGCTCTCTTACCATGCATGCTGCTTACAGTATACTGAGCAGTCTTACCTTGACTCATGTCCGTAACTACGTCGGCTACTTGTTCGTCGACATAGCTATGCGATGACGCAGAGTCTAAGATGGCGTATATACGCTTGCTCCCTCGGGTTCCGGTAATCTTTATAGGAATCACGCGAAACCCTTTCAGTTGGTTCTGTGTGAGGAGCGTTATCGAAGGCTGTTCCTCACCTGCATGCACGTAGAAAGTGTCGTCTTCCTCCTTGTCCTCGTGCGATGATCCTGACTGATCCATACAGTCTGTATAAAAGGTACGGATCTCACGCGGCGCACGCTCCTTGTAAAGTGCGTCGCATCTAGCTGCTTTATCTGGATGCTCTCGTCGAAAGCGTTTGGTCGGAGTATGACTGGTTGTGTGAAGCAACGCGTCATGGTTACGTCCACACTGAGGACATGTATCGTCGCTCGGGCAATCCTTCCGGACGTGTCCTGGCTTCATACATCTCCAGCAGGAATCTAACGATCGGATTTGGAGTCTCCTTTCTTCAATCCCTAACTCCTTAAAAGCGCGACATCCACGAAGTTTATGTCCGCTGTAGTTTCTGCCGTTCTGTTCGCAGTATGAGCATCTTACAAAGTCCGCTGGCAACTGTTGTCGTGGCCGCGTGGTGCCGATAGGCGTCAGAACTTTAGAAGTCTCAGTAGGGGTGGCGTAAGTAACGGCTTTCGCGTTCGTCGGAAGTGGTTTAGTCTGATTCGGCGCAGAAATAGCTATCCCTTCCGCCGCGATATGGTGATCGGTATAGTTCGATCGAGTCTCGATCACGGCCTCCCGTGAAATCAGTTGATAGACATCGGTGAGTTTTAATAACCCTCCGGCCTCTTCACGCTGGTACTCGATGCGTCGCCATTCTCGTCGTAGTCGATGGTGAAGTCGACCGATTATTCGAATGAGAACCGTCGGTGCGTTAGTAATTAAGTAGTTAAGTAATTAAACTTCTCCGTCGAGGTGAAAGCACACTTAGCGATCTGGGACTCTACGTAGTCTACCAGTGTGCGCCAGTGTTTCGCGTTGCCAGAGAACTTCAGCGGTTGCTGTGCCGGTAATCCGTGTCTAGCCGCAAATTTCGCAATCTCGCTAACGAAATCCAACTGTCCGCGTCCCTGTTCGGTGGCGTCGTCCAGTCGCTCCCTTCCGCGCGTTGTTCGTCGGTAGGAATTATTAACGGGATCTTCTTCTCGATGTGTCGGAGTCCGTCTAGTCTCCTGTTCTCTCCTTGATGGTCGATGTTGTCTAGGTTGTTCCAACTCCACGCTGGTTCGTGATCGATCCGACGGTTGCGCTTCGAGTCGTTCTTCGAGTTGAGCTATTCTGTCTGTCATCTCGGTGAACTGTTTGGCGCTGATCATTTCCGCTGGTTTCAACGTGGGTTTCTGTTGGGGTGTTTCTCGAGGTGGATTGTCGATATAGGCGTTCATCGATGGGTCCTCTCGTTTGTAATCCTCCGCCACTCCAGTACGGAATATTTCCCGTTCCGTCGACTCCGAGTCACTAGATGAGTCGCTGTCGTCCAGATAACATGGCTGGTGGGTTCGTGTCCGGCGTATTATTCTCGGTCTCGTCCGTTGTGGTCCGGGATCTACGGCTCTCCGTTGTTCGGTAGGCTCGCAAGCCTTCCACCAAGTCGTAGGTCTCGTTATACGTTGTCCGATCCCGTGGGTACTACCCACATCCATCCTCCTCTGTAGTTCGGTAGGCTCGCAAGCCTTCCACGAAGTCGTAGGTTGCGTCGAACATTGTGTCAACGGTTGAGTGAAATAGTCGGGTTTCGTAGTCGGTCTATAAATAACTGGGTTCGCACAGCACGTCACAGGTTTAACTTGTAATGGTTTACTCACCTGTTTAATGGTCATAAACGCAGGTTCCTCTCTTCCTACAAGTAGACTACGACTTACTGTAGGTGGAATAGTTATGTTACCTGCTAAAATTGGCGATGAAGTCGCCCTAGGTTGCGGTATTTCCGTCACAACAAACCTGTTGCCTTGCGTCGAACGCATAGGCGTTATTTCCTTAGGTTTCGTAACAAAGACCGGTTTTATCGAAGTCGCGGGTTTGAGCATAGGAATAACTTGGGGAAAACGTTTACAGTAATCCTCGACGAACTCCTCTCCTCGATCTATCGCTCCCACACTTCCTTCCTCGATTCGCTTCTGTATTCCGCGATATCGAGCTTCCATACGATCCAGGGCAGACAAGTCGTGTCCAGCTCGCGATCTTATAGATCTATCTCTCGCGTCGAGTTCAAGGTCCGCTTGCGCGTACGCTGCCTCGCGCGATCTACGATTTAATTCGAACTGTAGTTGCATCTCCCTTTCGCGTCGATCCGCTACTTGTTGTTGTGCCGCTAACTCCGCTTCCTGTATAGCTAAACGAGTGGCTATTTGTCGCGCTTCCAACTTGGCGCGAGCGTCGGATGCTGCTTTCTTCCGTGCTAATTCGTCGGCTGCCGCCGCTGCGGCTGCTTCTTGTGCTAAATCTTCCTCTAGTCTCCTCATCTCTGAGGATTCTAATTCGACTTGCGCCTTGAGTTGCGCAATTCTCGCCTCATCCTCTCTATATTGTTTCTCTCCCTCGATGGCGATCTGTGCCATCTGGTGTTGCGCTTCTTCCTCGGCGACTTGTTGTCGGCGTGCAACGTCCTATTGTTGTCGAGTAATCACAGACGCTGTCCTACTAACGTCGCCAACGTCGCTCCGCATGCTAACGAACGATCTATCCAGAGGTGGATGCTGGTAGGCTCGCGAGCCTTCCGTAGTGAGAACTTCCGTCGTTCCTCGCGGTTCGACTTCCGGTTTGTCGATCGGTACGCCGCATCTACGAAGAAAATTGGTGAGCGTTTCCAACCTCCCGTCCAGGCAGTAGAGTTCTTCTTCCTCTTCGGGTTGTAACAACGCGTCCGAAACTGACTCACCTAGCAGTTGGTCAAACTGCTCCTGTTGAGCCAATCTTATCACCGACTTAAACTGGATAAGGCTTTCTCTCGCACTTACCAACTTGTCTATTATCTTTACCTGAGTAAAGTTATCGCCACGCAACTCTGCAAGTTCGTGTAAACCTTTAAGTTTATCTACGGAGGCATGTACCCTACTTTCTATCCTTACTTGTAAGGTGTAGAACTCGTATCTCGACATCGGGGCGGTTAACTCGCGTAAAACGCGAAAACCTTCTCCGAGGTTCCGAGTAATCTGGGCCATGTGTCCTCCTATACTCCTAATAACGTTCTCCTGGCTTCCAGTCGAACTTACCATGTCCGGTTCCCGCGATCTGGTCTGCGGGACGGTAAGGAAATCTTCGATTCTGCCGTCGCCACGCGTTGCGGCTTCCGGTATTTCCATTCGGGGTACCGGCGACGCAAGCGGTGTGACATCGGTGGAATCTCGGGTTCTCCTTCTCGGTTCGTCTACTGTCGATCTGTCCGGGTCGCACGAGTCATAGTCGGTAGGTGGGTATCTCGTCGAATGGGGTGTGTCACTCATGTCTTATTATATACGTCAAGTACAGGTAATAAAATGTCAAAGTGTCTGAATGTTGAAGTGTCAAACTTACCTTGGTATATATAGTATATATATACCCCAACCGGTACAAATAGATCAACAAGTCAGAATGTCGAAATGTACAAATGTCAAACTTACCTTGATATATATATATATCATATATATACCCTAACCGGTACAAATAAAACTAACAAAGTATACAATAAAATAAGTAATAATCTAGCCTACCGGCTAAATTTGTACGAATAAATGAGATAACGGTATACGTTACCAAAATATAGATCAACAAGTACAAATAATAGGCAAAACAGCAACGTCTAACGGGAAAATAAGTACCAATAACACTACTAATAGACAGTGAAACCCACAAATTTTGAGTACTACTGTGCTTTCTTAAGTTTGAACGACGTGAGTCGTAAAACTTACGTTCCTTTGATCTTCCAGTCGTGCAAATTCCCAAATACAAACCGGACGTGGGTCATTCCGTTTTTCGGTGGCGCGGACGAATTTATTGTCTCCCAAACTTTGCGAAAAGCGGTCTAATCCTCGAAGCGGTCCAGAAATGAGTCCTTGAGTCCTGAAAAGGTCGAAGGTGAGAGTTTTACTTCTACGCTTACGAAAAATCTTCCTAGGTACCGATACAAATTGGTCTTTAAACCCTATGTACCTTTTCAAGTACCGAAAGTAACACCGCACACACACGGCGTAAAACAAAGTGCTACAAACTAACTGTTAGCTAGTCAAATATTAAATACGAAAGTACTAGCTACCCTAAAAGCCTACTGAAGCAGGGGACGTTCTAAATTACTAAATTTACTAACCTTAAATTTTAAATATCTCCTACTTACAATAGCTAACAATATTTATATATATATATCCCACCTTAAATGCGCACGCACCTTCGGTCGAGATATTTAATAAATACTTCTCACTGTAAAGAGCGCATGCACTTTACAGAGCGTACATATCTAAACAATACTATACACTAATTTATATAGTACTTCTTACTGTAAGGTCCAGTAGTATACCGCTTACCGGATCCTAGTAACGATGTATCTTACCGTAAGATCTAGTAATGTATACGGGCTCGTACAGTATCTGACAACAAATCCCAGTCCAGGATATCTAAACAAACAGATACAATACACAAACGACTACTGGCGAGGAACAGAGCCTAGTGTCTATTCTATGTACGTGAGCGGGTCTAATGCCTACGAAACTAGACAAAAGGATACCTGTCCTCTAACCGGTGAGGCAGATGTACAGTTACAGTAACAGACCAAACTCACGGGAAAACAATCCCCGCGTAGCGAATCCTAACTATCACTGACAGTCCTAAATATCGTAACTTGCCGCGGTGTGATTTATATGGTTTATATACGAGCTAGTGGGTTAACAGACCTAGCGTAACAACACTGATTCAGTCCTAAATCAGTCGAAAAGGGTCGTGCCTAATGTAACAATACTGCTGAACAGGAAACAACAGTTTAATAACGAAAATGAAATGCTCCTTCTTGCCGTAACTAAATATCAGATCCTAATTTACAAATACAGATAAATTCTGCCTAAAGTAATATATAGTACGCTATAACTAGTAGAACTCTAAGGGCGAATATGTTTTAGGGCGTGTGTGTGTGGGTGTGTTACAAATAAAACAATTTTATGTATCTCCTTTTTTACTAGGTTTTAGTGATTTTCTGACCGAAATGATACCGTGCGCTAGCTACTAAAATAAACTAGTCGCGTTTTGTAGAACTTTATACTCACAAATGACGTCAAAGCTCTCTCCTTCCTATCCACAACTCAATGGGCAACCACGGTGTTAGTAACTACACCCGTGATCGGCACTAATACCAGATTCTGGTTGTAAGATAAGAAATAGGGGTTAATCGCTACCATACGTTAGCTGATCTGGTATACTAATTTAATTCTAGAACTTTGTTGCCACGGTAGTTAGCAGCAATACCTATCAGTATGTGGCAAGGCGCGGTAGGATATTAATAAAACCTCCCTAGGCCAAGCAGTGTGCCGGTAGCAGAAATACTCCTTGCCTGATCAAATAGCTAACTCCAGACAGGGGGGGGGGGGGGGTACTAATGTACGTTCTACAAAGCGAACCGGTACCAAACAGTCAGTACTACGAATCACTAAATTATGGAACATATGCTGTCCATACCTATGTACTCGCGTACTGACGAATGGCAATAGTTCGCACCTGTAAGAAGTACAGGTTAACCCAGGGGTTTGCAGGACATGACAAAAGGGGGGGGGGGGGGGGGGGGGTTCCTGTCTAAATATAATTATTTGATCCTAAATTTTGCGGCATTCCAGGACGGCGTCACGCTTACCCTGATCTATAGGTCTTACGGCGGGCAAGGGCGTCGAACAAAGTCTTACCTTTCTCACAAAGCGGGCGCTGCATGGCAAGTGGAGTATTTCGAAGGGCAAAGGGGGTGCGCGGTCAAATCCAAAGTGGGCGCTAGCGTGTTGTGGACATCTTTCCCCTGCGTTGCTGACGGCCTAACGGTCTAGGCTGCCATCTTCCCGCTGTTTGGCTGTCCCAAAGTTGGACCAAAAGAAAACATGTTCAGGAATTTGCAGTATATTACAGTTTAGCAAAGGATTTATCAAACAGATTTAACAAAGTTTCAACAAGAAACCAAATAAACTAATAACAATATATAAGAAGGGGGTAATTTACAAGGGTGAAGGTGAAGGTGATAACCGAAGGCAAACCGGCCTTTTATACTAAATATCGCACATGGAAACCAAACAGAATTTTCCACAGCTTCACATTTGAGCAATAAAGTGCTTTATGCCCTATGATTGGCCCAGCTCATCGTTCAACGCAATCCGGCCCTTACACTAATCTGGGACATGGAATCCTAACAGAATTTTCCATAGCCTCACATTTGAGCAATAAGATATTTTATGCCCCATGATTGGCCTGGCTCATCGTTCGCTACGTTGTACGCTTCTCATTGGTCCACCAATTTGCACCAAATGAAAATAAATGGTCCCAAAATACAAATTTTCCGACCGGGATTCGAACTCGTAACCTATCTGTAATGTAACCAACGCCTTAACCATCTGACCACTACGCCATGAGAGTACCTAGGGGTTTTATGTGTACAAATATGAATAGGCATATTACATTACTGTAACTTAATCAAAATGCGTCGGATTTTCGAAAGTTTTTACGTTAAAGTTAAACTACAAATGCTATCTTATAGTGAAATAATTCATCACAACTGTCAAAATTTTGGTCTTTCTGGAGTTAATAAAAAGACCAACACTAGAAGCAGCATGTTCTAATGAGCTGAGGAGCCATTGGGCTCCCTCTAATGATTCTGAGAGTACTCCTAAGTCATCAGCAAAGTCTAGATCAGTTAGGTACTTGGCAGGATTTCCTCGACTTCTGGAGCCAGTAGGTGGAGTTATCATCACCCCATCATCATTATGATGATCTAAGGACATGCGTAGAACATAGTCAACAACAATTATGAACAAGAATGGTGCAAGTGTGTCTCCCTGGAGGACGCCCCATAACACTTCAAATGGTTCTGTGTCACTGTCAACAGTAGACACAAATGTTGTCGAACCATTGTATACTGATCTGATTGCTGCAATAATTTCATCAGGAATCCCATATAATGAAAGTATGCTGAACATACGTGAGTGAGAGACTGAATCAAAGGCCTTGAAGAAGTCAACAAAGATAACAGCCAGATGCCTGTCTTTCTTTTTGGATAACTCTTCAATTATCCTTCTAAGTGCAAAAATGGGCTCCATGGTCCCACGACCTTTACTGAACCCATTCTGATTTCCACGGAGCAGTCTCTCAATGGGATCTCTGATGCGATTTAATAGAATTCTATTGTATAGCTTTGCAGCAATTGAGATCAATGAGATTCCCCGAAAAGAACCATAGATTGTTAGGTTGCCCTTCTTGGGAACTGGCACCAACTTATTTGTTTTCATTTCTTGTGGGACTCTTGTTGTACGGTACATGTCTACTATGATGGGATAGATGAGCCTTAAACACTCAGGTATTTTAAAGACCTCAGGGGGAACACCATCTACTCTACTGGCACGATTGGTCTTAATGCTCTTTGCAGCAGCCTTCACTTCTGCAAAGGAGATATCACCAATGGGAATATCTGGGAGTACAGACTCAGACACTTTTACTTCTATAAAGTTATCAGGCAATACCCTGTCATTATTGAGGAGCTTTTCAAAGTGGGCCTTCCAACCATTGAGGCGATCGGCTGGTGATTCAGCCTTAACCTTGGTGGTTGGTTGGCTTTTTCGACCAGCAAGCAAGTTAATCGATCTCCATGCCTGGGATGATTGCCTGCTGTCGTCAGCATCATTGATGGCATCAACCTGTTTGTTTATTAGCTCCTGTAAATTAACCGAGTACTGCCTGTTCAGGAACCTAGATGCAGCCTTAACTGCATTCTTGGCCGCTGTAGTCTGTTTGAGTCGGGACTCTTTCTGTGCCTTGTAGAGGTCATTTCGGCACTTCTGAATTTTGTTGTCAGTCCAGGGGGCCCGTTTCCTGTTTCAAGGGTATACAGGAACTGTTTCTGCAGCTGCTAACTTAACTGCCTCTGTGAAGGCAGTATAGCCCTCACAGTGATCTGCCACCTCAGAGGCAAGAGCCTCATACCTGTTGCTCAGCTGTAGTGTGAAGCTGGATCTCACACTTGGCTGTTGCAACAGAGAGGACCAGTCATGCCACGGCAAGGCAGATTTCGTTGTTCTGCTAGCACGCAGACTAAGTCTTACCTTGGCCACAATAAGGCGGTGATCGCTGGAGAAGGGTCATAGTGTAAATGCATTACAGTCTTGTATAGAGCTCCTGTTTTTCCTACGAAACAGGATATGGTCTATCTGGGACTTGTGACCACTGGGTCCACAATGAGTCCATAGCTTTCCAGTTCGCTTCTTGAACTGGGTTCCAGCCGAAAACAATCCATTTCCAGAGATAAAATCCTGAAGATGGACGGAATTTCGGTTAACACTATTGCTATAGACCCAGGGCGATGTAGGTGATTGATGCAGACTTGCATTAAAGTCTCCCAGGAATGTTAAGAATGCATGCTGATCCAGTCCATCAGTAGCTGCTTGTAGATTCTGGTAGAAATTTTCCACCTCCTCTACAGGGGCAACACTAGTTGGAGAGTAGCACACAATCAAAACCACCTTAGGAAACTTCTTAGCCAGTCTTCCAGAACATGAGAAGTGGCAACGGATGATGCGGTTAGAGATTTGGTCTATTTTGTCCAATGCTGCATGTGCAGTTGGATTCATCAATAGACCAATTCCACCATTGCCACTATCATCTGCTGAAGCGAGGGCTTCAGCCGAGTGTCCCGAAATAACATAGGGTAGTTGCGATTTCCGGACTTAAAATAAACGCGATGGTTTGTTGTTACCACGTATGTGTTTGATAGCATTTGGGAGAGCGATTTATAATAAGGGGTTAAGTAAAGATACTTCCTGATTCCTTTATTCAACTAAGGGTATAGCATACATACATGTTTAGGCCTATTTACTGACACCATGACAGACATACACGGCAGAAATCAACGTAGTCATAAGCAAGTTAAAAAGAATAATAATAACATAAACCGGTACCCACTTCATATCAGAATGACTGTAATCGGATAATTACTTACGTCATACTAAAAATAACTTAAAAGGAGAGCGAGATTCAAAAACAAACGCTTTCTTATATAACAAAATACATAATGAAATAATATTTTGAACATTCCCGCCAGCCAAGGAATAAACTAAGTAAATATTTCCTCAATAAACTAATCATAAGAAATTTAACACATACAGTAAATAACTCAATAATTCCCTCAAAATCTAATTGTAAGAAAATAACACATACAGAAAATAACTCAAATTGCATAAACATATACTACTAAACTTTGAAACATAGCACAATATATCAACTAAAATAGTTTACATAGAAAATATAAATCTATATCTCTGAGACTGATGAATCGCTATTCGAAACATCCTCGTAATATTCTTTCAGTTTCTCACGGGATCGTATTGCGGCTACACGATGGGGTTTTATAGTGTTAACTTGCGGTGAACGAATTGGTGGGACAATTGGGACATCCGATAGATCCACTAATGGTGAAACGGGACACTCTAGAGGTTACAAGAGTTTGATAGGGCGTTTAGAGAGTTCAGTTTGGGTCTTTATGGATACAGAACGTATCCATCCGTCTTTACTAGGAAAGAGTTCAATGACCTTGCCGAGAGGCCATTGCATGCGGGGTCTACGGGAACCAACTAGGACGATATCTCCTACTTTTGGGATATGTTTGGGTTCAGAAGAATTCCATCGATGGAACTCTCGTAAAGAAGTTAAATACTCATGGTTCCAACGTGACCAGCAATCAGAAATAAGTGTGATAACACGCTGATGACGTTTAGTAAGGGATCGTCTCTCACCATAAGAAGGATCTTTATTAAAATCCTTATCGATGAGGGGTAAAGGAAACCCAGTTAGACGACGACCATATAGGATTTGAGAAGGTGTCAGGGGTAAGGGCTCGTCCCTATCCGCAGTAACGTAAGTAAGGGGTCTGTCATTCATGTAAGCTTCAACTTCATAGGCTACAGTAACCAACTCTTGATAAGTAATATAAGCTCGGGCCAACCTGATGCCAATGGGACAATTAGTATATTAGCCAATAGCGGGGAGGGAAGCACGTGATTAGAGATATGAAAGCATCCACTGGGTACAGAAGGCCAAGTACAGTAGAAGGTGAAACCAATAATTCATGTGTGTTAATCATATATTATCTTACATTACTGATTTACTGGTCAGTTGAGTTATTCAGTTCAGTCAGTGCAGACCGGTCATATTTAATGACCGTCATCGCCATTAACAGTAATTATTCTGTATTTTCTGCTATATTCATTTATCAGTACCGACGTGCTATTGTCGCCTATGTTAATCTATAATGAGAGACAACAGAAACTCTTATTGTTTTCCCCAACGGCCTTCGCCCAAAGTTACTAGCACGATCGCCCAGCAGAACGGTGACGCGTACATTTCTAACCCGGTCGGGATCTCTGATCCCGTCACATTATTGCATTCAGAAAGTCACTACATGCAACTAGTAATATTAGATGCAAATATACAAATGTGCCATAGTCGTACTCGTGACACTTTAGTTCAAATACGAGAACGATTTTGGTTTCCCAGGGGAAGACAAATCATAAATCGTAATTTGAAAAATTGTCTTCAATGTATCAAAGAGGAAGCAAAGCCATATCCAGAACCAGAAACTAGCCCCCTACGTCTGTCAAGAGTTTCGACTTGGGTGGGAGTCTTTGAACATACAGGGGTTGAATATTGTGGCCCATTCAATACCGTCGAAGACTCACTACATCTTTCACTACACAAAGGAAAAATTAATATCGCCATATTCACCTATTCATCTTAAGATGTTTACACTTTGAAATAGTGCCATCATTGTCAATACCAATGCCTTTTGCGCACGGTGGCAAGCTACACTAGCTTTGATACAGCTAATAGCCATCGTGTGCCATTAATCCCAGTAAACATAAATATGTAAAAAATGTTAAATGACACCTGCTTATTTCGTAATAGGTAAATGTATTTGCTCATTACCAAATCCCATTGTGAAAGTTATATATCGAGAAGTGGCCCTGAACACATTCTGGTGCTTGTGGAAGGATGAGTATATGAAAGAATTACGCAATCAACATCGGTACAACCATCATGCTAAACCTGGCCACCGAGACCCCAAGGCAAATGATATCTTCGTTATTCTAAGATTTGATTGGAAGTTGCCATGTAGATCGCCATGGTTGCTGGTTCTAAGAATTCCTTGTGTTCGATTGCTGGACGGCATTATAGTTTTATACTACAGTACGAAAAACCTTTGTTCAGTGTTCTGCTTTTGCTTATAGCAGAAGGACGTTTGCCATTAACATCTGGGTTAAAATGTGGAAGAATTATAGTCAATCACCGGAGGACTGAAATACAAACACCACTGCGTTAGTCACACGCAAGGCTGATTTATACTCAAACATTGAATTGTACTGACTCACCTGTACCTGTTAATTTGTTAAATTTCATGGTCAATTTATGTATATTGGTGATGTTATGGAGTTGCCGCTATTAAATACTTGATTATCTGATTTACACATAACGAGGTAAGCTGTGGCGGTTTATTTAATTAGTTGTCCCGGTTCTCAGTCAATTGGTGATATGTGTTCGGTATGATTTTTAATCCAAATGGCCAAACTACTTTGGAGATCGCGTCAAAAGAATGCAAAATTTCACCATTGGGGTCATTTACCATTGGGTTAAATTACAATGTGATCAAAATGGCCAAATTCGGCCAAACAAAATTTTTTAATGAAATTTCCAAATTGGCCAAAGTGGGACAAAAATGAACATTTGATCGCCAAATTGGGAAGGTAGAGCTACAAAAGTGAAAACACAAAATCATGAGAAATTGTTAGAATAACGAAAATTACAAACTTGTCAAATTTCAGAAAATATAATTCCTAGGTTCTAAGTTGTAAATCGCTCTGAGTAAGCTCCACTATCTATATACTAATGTTATATGGTAAGGCTTAGTCCACTGGGAGAATCCTCACAAAGGATCCTCCCACATTGTGTTGATTTTAAATTTACATAATAACTCCAACCAGATGTGCGGCGGGCGAACGCTGTCCGATTAGTAGTATGAAGAGTCGTCTAGGAGGCCGCTACCAGTTTTATGACTACGTTGGTTTTGTAAGAAATTGCCATTTTGGTCATTCTAGAATCGATTTGTAATATGTATATTTGTGATATATTTGTGATTTGACGATTTGTGAAATGTCTTCCTTTAGGTATATGATCCCCAAAATATAGTCCAAACATACTAAAGCTACATTAAATTTTATGATTAAATCTTCATAAGATTGCCAGTGTGCCAAACTCTTGGACCGAGAACTTCAATCCAGGTTGTATTGCGGATCCTTCTACTTACACGAGATATTTTACATTTATAATCCTGAAAAGATATACAATTTTATAGAAAAAACTCCCTAAACAAAAAGTTACATATTATTTTTCGAACAAAATTGTTTACTTGATTTTCATAGTAAAAGATCACAGTTCAATGTGTAAACCAATTTAAAAATAGTGGCTTTATAAAAAATATATATTTTGGGTAATGCTCCCCTTCTTTAATCACCATAAAGTTGTAATATCTATTTATATTACTCGTCTACGGTACTTGCGTAGAAGTACATTTATCAATCTGATATATGTAATTTTATTAAAGAATTGAAACATTTCTTTCCGATTTTCTGACGTTTTCAATCAACTAAGCTTGTGCAAGTGAGCGAACAAGTACCCGGTGATTCTGTACCGTCAAAATTGGTATACTTTTTGGTCGACGCAAAAGTTGCTTAAAAAAATGAAAAAAATAAGTATTAAGTGGCACGCACTATTCAGCCACCGTAGGATAGACATACTGATATTATCCCTACATTACACCCTACATACGCAACAGTACATACCCTACAGTGTTTATCACCAAAATTGCCATTTGATATGCTGATTGCTACCGGTACAATAGCACAGTATATGAATGTGAAAATAAAATTTCACAATAGCTGTTCCACCGGTACCTTGGTTCAATTGACGACGTAATAGTGTGAACGTTAAAAAGGTGTGAGCGGACATAAAAGTTAAACTTTTTTATGCTTTTAAAACTGACAGAAGGCAGAAATGTTTCAATTTTTGAATAAAATAAATTAAATTCATTTTGAAGCCCCAAAATACATAGATGGCAGACATTTCCCGAATTTAACGGTTTTTATATTTAACTTGTCTCACAAAAGATAACAACCATTCTTTTAATACTAAAATTCAATAAGGCTACTCAAAATTAAAAAATTGTCTTCTTTCCCCACCTGGCTCTATGATCGATCTATAGGAATTGAGATCGGCTTTGTTGCATTGTACATTTATGCACTCATTAAATAATTATTATTGATTTAATTACGTATATAATTATATAATATATATATTATATTATATTATATTATAGATTATAAATTTAGCAAGCCGTTGGGGTGTGGGATCCGGTTACAAAAATTAAATATATAAATATAATTGTAAGGAAACCAAGATCAACCACGTTAAATAAAAATTGATCGAACCGAATCGGTTGAAATTAACCTCGAACCGTTTGAAAACTAAATATGAAATTAAACAGCGCCTTACCTGTGATGACAAAGATATAATATATTTAGCAAAATGTAAAATATGTAACTTACAAGGAATCGGATCAACAGAAACTTTTAAACCAAGGGTATCACAATATAAGTGTAATATAAAGAATCATAAGCCACAAACGACTATAGAGAAACATTTTTGTAAAAATGAAAACCATGATTTTTCGCATTTCGAAATAACACCCATTGAAAAGGTCCATTACAAAGGCAGGGGAAAGAAAGATCAGCGACGGGAGATCCGTACAAGGGAAGGATACTGGCAGTGCACCTTAAGAACAATCAAGCCATTTGGTCTCAACACTATAAATGAAGCGGTTTGCAATAATTTCGGCTTAGACGTATTTAATCCAGATTAGAGAACTCATTATGTAGACTAATGTACTGTAGACGCTTAATTAATTTCATGGAAACTGTAATGAATTAGCTATTTATTTATTTAATTATTTAAATCACTTGAAAAAGTAATATTATATTATTTCGAAAGCTTGTGTAATTTCTTATAATTTTTATTTAACGTGGTTGATCTTGGTTTCCTTACAATTATATTATATATATATTATATTATATTGTAAATATATATATACGATATAATTACGTACTGAAATACTTGAAACGGGAACGATCCGGTCACAATGATTGAGCTGACATGGTTTTTTAGAACTCCAATGTCTGGTGATTTACATCTGGAACTGAAATCCACATTTTCTTCACCAACAGGGGAATTGCAGGTCATAAAAACGTTGCCTAAAATATAAATAAAAATTACAATTATATAATAATACATCGAGCTGATCATCAAATGGTGATCGAGCTACCCTAATGGCTGAAATTATGCTATGGCATGAACGTCGAACATTCCTAACAAATCTTGAAAGATCTCAAAAGGAGGCTCACAAGATTGGTCAGGAGACAGGTTTGTCAAATTATAGTAGCTGTGGTGTATAAATAAGCAAATAAACAATAAACCTACAGCATACCAATCTCACCAAATGGCATCTGTCCACTGGGGAATTTTTCTTCTGAAAAGGCAGTTTGTTCTTATTGTGGAGAATATAGATTGGGCCTGCACAACTGCCCCGAAGAGCACCATGTATAAACAATAATGTAATAGGCCACTATGGAATAGCATGAAACCAAAGGAAGCTCATTGTAGGTCATTTAGATTCACTTAAAATAGCATCTTTGAAATGGAGGTTTCTGAATATTTTTTGCTTGTAAACACAAATACGAATGGAACACGGTAATTTGTATTAAAACAGTGTTACTGGGTAGAGTAAGGGCTTACATTCATTCATTCATTCCGATAGAAATCAGTCAAGCTGGTAATATATTTGCAATAGAGGAATAAAAAATATTAAAATGCGACACACTACAAATATATGCAATTATTACACAGACAATGTAACTAAAACATATATATAAAATAACATCAACAACTAGAGTCTATAAAACTCCTGCACTCGAGCTCGCTTCTGCAAAAGACTAAGATAATTAATTGTCAATGTTGTAGTAATAAAATCAGTTGGGTTTGTTGTGTCAATTTGTTTCGGCGCACCAACAGAAATGCGAGATTGTACAGACTTTATTATTCGTCCGGCTTCACGCCCCGGTGGCTATATTCAATAAAAGGTCGGGCTAAATTTCCAGATTTCTAGAGATATATACACCCATGATACATAATTTACAATATTTACAAACACAAATTAATAAACGTTTCAAGAAGTTCCAACATCAGGCATAATATGCACAATTTATATTATATGTTTTAAAACCAACCCAAAGTATACAGTTACAAGATTTACGTTAGTTCCATAGTTCCCTAGTTCCATAGTTTGTTAGTTAACGTTGAAGTATTCCAAGACTCGTGTGGGTTTCTGTTTAAAGCTCAAACTCTGTAATCCGTATGTAGATTTAATAAATGACACAGTTATTAACTCTTGTATTGTTAGACACCCAGTTTCAATCTCCGATTTGATAAATTTTTTACTATAAAGTCCATTCAGCAAGTTTATGAGAGATGGTATTGGATAGTTTATGGCGGCGGAGTTGAACGCACTTCCCAGCCCCTGATACTTCTGATTTTTGTTTTCCAATAATAGTATCAGTAGGAGCTTTTGGATACTATTATTTGGACATGATGGAATTCTAATTATCACGGATAAAATTTCACGATATATCATCACTCTGAGCGGCAACGTATTTAGGAGTTCGTATATAACCTGGTTATTTGCATAACATCCCAAATGGAGTAACTTTCGCAAAATCTTTCTATAGGTTACATCTATTCCTGCAATATCTTGTTTCGACAGTCCACCCAGATAGAATCGTGTGCTATATAAAATCTTTGGGAGAGCGTATGAAGTCCATAGTTTTGCAATTGTGTTCAAGCTAAACCATTCAGGGGTCCAACTATTCCGTAGAAACTCGTTCGAGATACCATACAAAATACTATCTATTTCACCCTTTATTTTGTTTGCATTTGAGAATAACTTTACACCAAGGAATTTAATTCGGTCACTGGATTTTATTTGTTTCCCAATAATTACAAATTGTTTTGATGACTCTTCTTGCTGTTTTGATATACATATCCATTTGGTTTTTGAACACTCAATATCTAGGTTAATTTTCGATGCACTTTTCATTAATACGGTGGCGAGTCGAGTTATGTCATGTCTGTTTGTTGATATAAGCAGATAATCATCGGCGTAACAAACTGCTCCTATCCATTCAGAGGCTATATGGCATCCCAGCTGAGCGTTCTCCATATCATCCATTATCTCAGAAGTATAAAAATTAAAAAGCAATGGTGACAAAATTGATCCTTGTTTTACTCCGTTTGATACTCTGAACCCATTAATGTCCACGAGATTATCAAATTTACAGCTGTTACTTCATAATAGCTAATTAGCAGAAGAGTTATATATAGGTCTACGAACTTTGATAGGTTTCTAAATAGTTTCACATGATTGACGCTATCAAATGCCGAAGCTATGTCCATTTGGCATAAATATACTGGGACTTTACGTTTTCGATAATATTCTATACATTCTAGGATTAACGATAATACTAGGTCTGCACCATTTCTTATCCTATAAGCCGTCTGTAACCTGTGAACCTTAAGTTTGGAGTAGGTGGTTATCCTATATGCTAATACTCCTTCGAATATCTTTCCGAACACACTAATGCTTGAAATAGGACGATAGGATTGGGGTAATTGCGCATCTCTGCCTCCACCCTTGAATATCCTACTAATTATTGTTTTTCCAAATAATGACAGTACTTGGCCTAGTCTCGTGGCTACCGCAAACACTATTTCTAGGTGATTACTAATTTTATCTATATCTAAGCATTGTATGTGTTCTGATGTTAGGAACGCAAAATCCAATGCTTTACCACGCGCTAACCTCTTTATTACTCTACTTATTTCGACTACGCTGAAGGATGGCATTGTTCTTTTACACTTTTTGTGTAATTCCCTACGTAATTCCTCCATATCATTATCTACACTATCCTTTGAACTTTTGTTGAATTTAACTTGTAAATGTTCCCTAATGTTCGTCTGTAACATGCTTGACGTGGTTCCACCTCCTTGACGTCTTTTCCTATCTTTCTTTGTAAAATTATCCCAGAATTGTTTTGAAGTGGATATATGAGGGTCTATGCCCATTGTTAATTCTCTAACATTATTTTTCAAGATCATATTTCTTAGTCGGCGAATATTCGTCCTTGCTTCCTTGAAAGCCATACCATATAGGTAATTTGTCTCATTCCCTCTTCTAGCCCATATATTTAACAGCTTCTTAGTGACCTTTGATCGCTCGGCTAATAAAATATTATGAATTCTAACATTCTTGGTATGTTTTCTATGGTTCACCTGGGGTAGATACTTCAATGCTGCAGACGTTATGGCAATTATGATTCTTTCCATATAACTATTCATATTCATTTCTGACCATGAGCTAACGGGGCCGTATCTAAGTTTTAGTTGCTCCAACTCACTACTGACTTGCTCCCTATACATTTTAGCCTGAGCCGCATTCACTCGTCGCCATGCGGTGGCTTTCTGTTTCTGTACTGGGCAGTTATGGTTTCTTTGGTTATTAGATTTTGGCATATGTATTATGGCTGTGATGGGAGCGTGATCCGATAAGTTTGATTCTTCTTTCTGTATGTGAACCTTACCCCGAGTAATAAATTTTTCTCCCATCTTCGTTGATATTATATGGTCTATGTATGTCTTCCCACATCCGTAAAAAGTTACTACTGGCCCTGTAAATTTAGGTGTTGTATCCACTGTGATCATACCCATGTCATTAAGAAGATTAAGAAGAAGATATCCTTGAGAAGACGGCTTACTCCTCTGAAAACGTGGTCCTTGGGTGGCCCCAACGTCGGCGTTCATGTCTCCTAGGATAAATGGTATTGAAGATCCATTTTCTTGTATTACGTTCTTGAGCCTTGACAAAAAATTTATGTATTCACTGGGGTGCTTGCTGGAGTCTGGAGCATAACATAAGATAAACAATAATTCCTGTGTACAATTATGTAGCTTCGCATTTATTCCCACAATATCATCTCCGGACTTTATTGCATTGATGCTTCCAAAAATACCATTCCTGTAAATCAACGATATCCCACCCATTCCCCTCCATCTGTTTATATTTGTCATCTTCTCACTAACCATATAGACACTATCAAAATTATTATCAATATCCTTTGATATGCTCTGATGGTATTCTTGCTCATCCAACCAATGTTCCTGTATTGCTAATACATCCAACTCTGATAGAAGTTCTTTAAAGTATCCTATATTTCCTATTATGCCATGACAGTTCAAGGTTCCAATACGTATTGTATTATTAGATTTTTTGATTCCAATAATGCTACCGCCCATTTCAGTTTTATTGTCATCTTTGGGCTCCATGATTTGTATTTTACTATTGTTAGGAGCATTGATATACACCCCTACTTGTTTTGATGTCATCGATTTGGTAGCCTGAGGTACGGGTGGTTTTTATACTTCCATTCACTTGTCTCCGCTGGGTTGTATATACTGGGGAGCTGTAATATCCCCAATGTTCTAGTTTTATACCTTTCCCAAAGAGTTTACTGGTCATTAGTTTCTCAACATAGTGATTTCGTACTATGACTTTCATATTTTTAGCATCTCTGTATAGCCGAGTGGTTATTCTATACACTGGTATTCCATTTTCTTCTAGATGATTGATAATGTCATCCTCGTTGTGCTTCCAATGGATCCCCTTGATAAGTATTGCCCCATATTTTTGAGAATCTTTGATCTCATTTGTGAGCTCGCTATGAAGTATGTCATTGGCCTGTTGTATATGGTTGTAATCAGTTTCAAGTTTGCAAATTCTTGTTTGAAGACAGCTGATTGATGTCAGAAATTCTGATCGCAGCTGTGACACCGTATCGCCATTAATGGCAGGTTGTTCATATTTGAGCCTCTTTCTACATTGCTCTGTGAAGCAGTTCTCCATCAGTGCTCGCATGATTTCATATAAGTCAATAGCCATCTCATTCATAGAACCTCTCTGCCTCATCTTGAGAGTCATTGCTTGTGTTGGCGACATCATCGGTTTAATTCTTTCATATAGCGCCGTTCGTATCAAATCTCTATCTTCATCAGACAGTGATAGGATGACCGATATTACCTCCTTCCTGGTCCCTTGTATTAGTTCATATATTGCTGGATTATCTGGCGGAACTGCTATCTTTGGTTGCTTTGTAACGCTGTTTGGTCTGGTGTTTCGAATGTGTTTTACATGACTCACATCATCTCCAGTCTGAGTACTATTTAGGCCTTTATTTATTACTATTTAGGTTTGAGTTACATCGTGATTCATTTACATTTATTGTGGGTGCTTCATTGACCTTGAAATCTTTAAGAGATTTCACTATCCACATCCGGAGTTTGTCACTTCTGCTATCTAAAGGGAGGAGAGGTTCTCCTTCACTGAGTAGATAAGCATACAGACAGAGGAAAGCTCCACAGTCGTAGTTATTTGTTGTTGGCTGAAGGGGATACGTTGATTTCTGACTCATTGCAACCCAGCTATCCCTATGGCAGCCTTTTACTTTATCTATTAGATTGAGAAGTTTACATATCTCATGTATCAGGGCTACAGCCGGCATGGTACGAGTGTAGCTGCATAAGTATTAATGGGGTAGCAGATATATCACAGACTGCGGTAAAGTAGGTTTCTGCACTCGAAATGTCGAATGTGTCTTGGTGTAGTTTTGTGCACAGACTGGTGTCAATACTGCATAAGTATTGCTGGATATAGATTATAATTGAGAGAAACGCGTCGACAATAGTCGTTGAGAATCTCCTCTTCGGTTTTAGATAACCCCAATCACCATCTCCTGGTTTCAGTAGAGTGAGGCCTCTTTTTCTTGGTTCTCTTGTAGCTGCTAGTATTACTGCATATTCATTAAAACCATTCTCAATGTCTGGGTAGACATGTACATTTTCTTCTTCAGTTGCATGTTTACCATGTATAATGTTTACAATTTTGTTTGGTGTTGTTCTCTTAATCCATTCACCATTCTCTCCCAGGTCCTCCACTATTATTTCGTTTATATATTTTGTAGGGGAAGTTTCATTCACCATATTATTTCCAGCAGGTGTGGTGGGAGTTTCGTCCATGTGAGTGGTATGTGCGGAGGGAGATTCATTGACTGTTGTTCCGACGCCCATGGAGTGAGTTTGATTCGCTGGAGGGGCAGGTATGGAGGAAGTTTCGATCGTCATTTTTCAAACAGTTGTTGAAAAAGTTTCGTCTTCTTGAATGGCATATAGGAGGGAGTTTCATTGACTGTGTTTCCGGCAGTTATTGAAAGGGTTTCATCTGTACTTTTGGCACCTGTGGGGGTGGGGGACAATACACCAGGCGTGTTGACACTGGTTCTGGAAAATGTGTTGTTGGTTCTGATGCCAGGGATAGAGTTTGTTTTGTCCACTTTATTTCTGAAAGTTGTGACTTTTTTCTTTTTAAGTTTTGACAACTTTTTCCTATGCTTTATGGTACCGGTATATTGCAAGACAGTTGGAGGTGGAGGGTATCCTTTGCTCCTCGTAAGTGGTCCACCTCTGTGAGTGAGTTCTTCAGTCTGAGTGGGTTGATAATTTTGAGTGTGGTACAGGTACTCTCCTCTGTGGTGTGTGTGTCCGTATGGTTGTGATTTATTGACTCTAAATTGTTTTGACATAAAGTGACACTGTGTGTCTTAACACAAGGCATAGTTGGGGGGGGGGGGGGGGGGGGGGGGGCGTCATTAATTAGTGATGATGATTCAGTTTGGTATATGGAGGTGGAGAGTATAATTGGTGGTTGTGGGGGCGTGACAGTATTTACAGATTCATTAGTTTTACTAATTGACATAGAATATACTGGTAGGCCTACTGGATTTTCAACCAACCCCAACATCATAGTTGCAGTAGTATTATGACTGCAGGCATAATTGCTCTCCCCACCTCCCCGGCCCAGGTCACTGGCTGTACGGATTCCCAAACCTATCTGAGCCGGGGTTGGCATTACTATATGTTGATTCAAAGGTACTCCGAGCCGCTTGAAATCAACCACATCTGCTCCGGCAGGATTGCCAAGGTTCGCACTCCTGTGAAACCTTATGGGCCTTTGTTCGTCGCCTGTTGTAGTTGAATGCACCCGAGCCGGGTCACTGGCTGTATGGATACCCGGGCCTAACCGGCTCGGGTGCAGTCAGGCCGAGGAACTCGTCGCTGTCGTGGTCCCGGCGGAGGAGGTCTGGGTTGAACTGGCCGAGGAACTCGTCACCGTCGTGGTCCCGGCAGAGGAGGTCCATGTTGAACTGGCCGAAGAACTCGTCGCCATCATGGTCCCGTTGAGGTGGTCGGGCTTGAACCAGCCGAGAAACTCGTCGCCATCGTGGTCCCGGTGGAGGAGGTCCGGGTTGAACCGGCCGAGGAATTCGTCGTCGTCATGGTCCCGGCGGAGGAGGTCTGGGTTGAACTGGCCGAGGAACTCGTCGCCGTCGTGGTCCCGGCAGAGGAGGACCGGGTTGAACCAGCCGAAGAACTCGTCGCCGTCATGGTCCCGGGGAGGAGGTCGGGCTTGAACCGGCCGAGAAACTCGTCACGATCGTGGTCCCGGCGGTGGAGGTCGGGGTTGTACCGGCCAAGGAACTCGTCGCTGTTGTGGTCCCGGCGGAGGAGGTCCAGGTTGAACTGGCCGAGGAAATTGTTGCCATCGTGGTCCCGGCGGAGGAGGTCCGGGTTGAACCGGCCGAGGAATTCGTCGTCGTCGTGGTCCCGGCGGGGAAGGTCGGGGTTGAACCGGCCGAGGAACTCGTCACCGTCGTGGTCCCGGCGGAGGAGGTCGGGGTTGAGCCGGCCGAGGAACTCGTCGCCGTCGTGGTCCCGGCGGGGGAGGTCGGGGATGAACCGACCGAGGAATTCGTCGCCGTCGTGGTCCCGGCGGAGGAGGTCCAGGTTGGACCGGCCGAGGTACTCGTCGCAGTCGTGGTCCCGGGGGTGGAGGTCGGGGTTGAACCGGCCAAGAAACCAGTCGCCGTTGTGGTCCCGGCGGAGGAGGTCCGGGTTGAAGCGGCCGAGAAACTCGCTGTCGTCGTGGTCCCGGCAGAGTAGGTCCGGGTTGAACCAGCAGAGGAACTCATCGCCGTCGTGGTCCCGGCGGGGGAGGTCGGGGATGAACCGACCGAGGAATTCGTCGCATCGTGGTCCCGGCGGAGGAGGTCCAGGTTGGACCGGCCGAGGTACTCATCGCCGTCGTGGTCCCGGCGGAGGAGGTCGGGGTTGAACTGGCCGAGGAAATCGTCGCCGTCGTGGTCCCGGCGTTGGAGGTTGTGGTTGGACCGGCCAAGGAACTCGTCGCCGTTGTGGCGGAGGGAGTCCGGGTTGAATCGGCCAAGGAACTCGTCGCCGTTGTGGTCCCGACAGAGGAGGTCGGGGTTGAACCGGCCAAGGAAATCGTCGCCATCGTGATCCCGGCATTGGAGGTTGTGGTTCTACTGGCCAAGGAACTCGTCGCCATCAATGGCAGAGGAGATCTGGGTTGAACCGGCCGAGGAACTCGTCGCCGTCGTGGTCCCGGCAGAGGAGGTCCAGGTTGAACCAGCCGAGGAACTCGTCACCGTCGTGGCGGATGAGGTCCGGGTTGAACCGGCCGAGGAACTCGTCACAGTCGTGTTCCCGGCGGAGGAGATCAGAGTCGGGGTTGATCCGGCGCAGGCAGCAGCAGGTAGACTAGCCGCCTGCAGCTTTGGTATTCAACTTCTTAGTTTCACCGGTGTATGCGGTATGGACGGCATCGTGTTATCCCTAGTCCTGTAGTCACTCAGCGCAGCGTCCGGCCCGGTAGGTTTCCATTGTAGAAGGCTGGCTGCAGGGTAACTTTCTGGCTGTTGTCAGTTGTGTCAGGCTTTTGTTTGTCTGACACAACTTTTTGACACAACAATTTGAGTCAGGATTAAATTATCCTACCAATGTCAGAATGTGCTGGTGCCTGGCTGCCTGGCACTAAGCTGTACAGCAGTAGGCTGCTGGACTAGTAACAGGTTTCATACCATTATTGTTATTACTTTATTGAGTAATTAGAGGTCGATATAGAGAACAGCCGGAGTAGCGCATTGTCGACCATCCCAACTTTCTAGCCACTCGAGATCCCTCTGTATAGCGATATGCCGGCCCTCTGCTATGCAACGCGAAACGAAGACCTAGCTCCAGAGTGTAATTCGACAGCGCAATCCTCGTAGAAGTGTTCCTACGCTTTGAGGTAGAGCAAACATTGTAATCGGCAGTAAACCAGATATATATCCCAGTGTTGAGTTGTTGACATACGTGCTTACAGTTATGGGTATATCTCGTTTTTATCACTCAGTATTGGCTGAAAGGATTTCCTTCAGCCACCATTTAGACTAAATATTTTAGTAATTGATATGGCTTCTGGTACATGCTGTGACATTTAAGGGAGAATGAACCACAGTGACTTATAAGTATCATAAATAATTTAAATTAGACCTAAATAACTCACTTTGGGAAATAGGAATTACATTGTAATACGAGGATATTAACGATATTGTCAGGGATGACAATAACAATACAATGTTGTCAATAATGACAACTAACTGAGTGGGTGACGTCACCCAGTTGTAATAGCACCTAAACCTGGATCATCAGAGATCCGCTTTACAATTGATTTGACCAATCAACATCACTACAAACCCCAGCAGAAGTATCTGGGTTCGATAGGAATGACAGGTATTTATCAAGAAAGATCTCGATGGGTACTGGTTAATTCCCTACTATGCTAATTGCTAACAGCCACGAACTAACAACATTTTTTACTCCATGGGGTAGTCAGTCATAAATTTCTTCGTAGCCCAGTCTGATTTATTTCATCACTAGACTCGTTCTCTCAGTAATTAAGGGGGGGGGGGGGGGGGGGGGGGGGGTGGGGGGGGGGGGGGGGGGAGTACTGGCTTGGAAGTCAACATTTTGAAATGCACCTCATTGTGAAATGAGGTGCATTTTGCACCAAAAAGCGAATAAGTAGAAAAAAGTGTAAGATAAATTTAGGGTGGACTATATTGGATTTAATATTTTTGAAAAAAAAAATTTTTTTTACACATATCGGCCATAACCAACATTTATATTTTTGACTTTATATCTTTGACAATGCGACTCCTTTGTTATGCTTTATTTTCAGAAGTTGTAACATGTTTTTTGGAAGAATCAGCATGGTTGATTACGTGAAAAGATTCGTGCAGGATTTTTGTTTCGTTTTTTTCAAGGACAATACCGCGCCCAAATTATTTTTATCAAAATAAATTTCAAATTAAAAATAAAGCTATATTTATTGCGTAAAAAATGTTATAACAAATGAATTGCAAAACTAAAAAAACTGCTCGAATTTTATTATTGCGCACCGCACGCGGGGGGGGGGGGGGGGGGGGGGGCTAGTAGCTTTCATTTGTTACCAACAACTTGCAAATTGGTTAAAAAATGCGGAGGAATAGTATTTTAAAAAATAATGTAAAAAATGCATTCCGAGATAATTGCATTTAAAGTTAGAACCTTCCCGCGCAAAAACAAAGTTAATATGTGAGAATGTCTGTCAATATATATATAGCAACACGAATCCACTATGGAGGAAACCACTATTGCTATGGAGGTTTTCCTGGTCGCTGATTTCAATTCTGAGGTCAGTTTTCACTTTTAATGAAATCTAGTTAGTATGTTTGTCTGTCTGTCGGTGTTTCTGACCCTCCGACAGACTCTCCGACAGTATGTCTGTCAAATAAAAGAAAGGGGCACACCATCGAGCTAAATGTTTAGCTCTAGGCGTTTTTCTGGTCGAAGAATCCATTTCGAGTGTCATTTTCAACATTTGATGACTTCCAATTTGGCTGGTAGGCTGTCAGTTATATTTTGACAGACAGACTGACAGGAACAACGACGCCAAATTTGAATACTGATATCAGGAATGAAGTCACGTGCCAAGAAAACCCATATAGGAAATTATATATATACAGTCGGGGTCTCAAAGTGCATCTGTTCTTTGAGATTTTCTCAAAGAACTAAAAGTGTCTCAAAGTTCTAAAAGTGGTCTAAGAAAATGACAAAGTGTCCTCAACGATTTCAAAGTAGTACTGTCAGTCATTTCATACAGTCCTGCCAGAAGCTGGCTATGGAATGGTGTATATTGACTTTGACTAAGGGTAAAATATAAGTAATAAAAACCTCTATGAAACAATAAAGATGCCTCCAAAAAATACTGCAGTAATAAATATTTGTTACTGAAAGTAAGAATTAATTATCACTGCAGTAATAAAAAATTGTATTTTTCTGCAGTAACAAATAATTTGTTACTGCAGTATAAATTTTTATTCAATTATTTAT
>JAUCBJ010005958.1:0-85145 GCA_032718475.1 Nemertoderma westbladi | reverse complement strand
TAGGCCTAGCAGTTCATTCTGTCACTCTACACGTTGGGTCTCGACTATTATGCTACTTTATGATGCGCATCTACATGATGCAGACTGCCCCGAGCACATGGACGTGAAACGTTATTATATCGAGGCTAATTTTATGCATCATTTATGCGTGAATGCGTATTTGTGGTCAAATTGGGCTATTATTCCATAGGCCTAACCATTTTTCGGCCAAATTACAGGTCAACCAGCAGGAAACTCTATAACAGTGGTTGTACCATCAGACTCAATCTGTTCTAAATGATACTTTGCAGATATGTTCCCGACCATAGACTGTGTGATTGGGAGGACACTGATCAATCTGCAGTTCTCCAGTCTGCCGCTAGGGGGCGAAATGTCAGAAACTGAAAACCTTCTCCAATTTCGTTATTATTAACGCCTTTTAGCTGATACGTGGCAGAGGTCTACTACACCATAGGCTGTGTGTTTTCGGAGGATGCTGACCAATCTGCAATTCCCCAGTCTGCTGCTAGGGGGAGAAATATCTGAAAGTGAAAACCTTACCCATTTCGTTGTTTATAATGCTTTTTTGCTGATACTTGGCAGAGGTCTGCTACACCATAGACTGCGTGTTTGTGGAGAACTCTGAGCAATCTGCAATTCCTCTGTCTGCCGCTAGGGGGCGCAATGTCTGAAAGTGAAAACCTTCACCCATTTCGTTGTTTATAATGCTTTTTTGCTGATACTTGGCAGAGGTCTACCACACAAAGACTGCGTGTTTGGGGAGGAGCTAGAACCAGTCTGCATTTCTCCAGTCTGCCACTAGGGGGCCAAATGTCTGAAAGTGAAAACCTTCACCCATTTCGTTGTTTATAATGCTTTTTTGCTGATACTTGGCAGAGGTCTACTACACAAAGACTGCGTGTTTGGGGTGGAGCTAGAACCAGTCTGCATTTCACCAGTCTACCGCTAGGGGGCCCAATGTCTGATTGGGTTGTCTGTTGCGAATTGCTCAAGAGTAATTCTGCTTTCTCAATCATTGGTTGCATGGAAGGAGAGGTTTATAACATTTTTGTTTTACTGTTATGAATATTAAAAGTAAAATAATTATTTCTGTAGGCCTATACTTACTGTATTATTATTTTATCTAATATTATACATCTAATCTCGATGAAATCTCGCTTACTATAGCTCGTTAGATAGGTCTCGCCCTAACTCGTTGCAACGTAATACTCAGAGCCGTCTGAAGTTCCCCCATCTGCCGCTAGAGGGCGAATTGTCCGATAGTGAAAACCTGATCTCATTGGGTTGTTTTTAATGCTTTTGAGCTGAAACTTGGTAGCTATATACTGCAGCATAGGCTGTATATTTCCGGAGTCACTGAGTTGTCCACAGTTCCCCAGTCTACCGTTAGAGGGCTAAATGTCTGAGAGTTAACATCTTCTCCAACTTTGTTATTTATAATCCATTTAGACTGAACTTGGTAGGCATCTACAGTACTACAGCATAGGCTATATCTTTACTGAGTCGCGCAGAGTTGTCTACATTACCCGCGTCTGCCGCTAGAGGGCGAAATGTATGAAAGTTAACATCTCCTCCAACTTTGTTATTTACAATCCTTTTAGACTGAAACTTGGTAGACATCTACTATAGCATAGGCTATATCTTTGCGGAGTAGTAGAGTCGTCTACAGTTCCACAGTCAGCCGCTAGAGGGCGAATTGTCTGAAAGTTAACATCTTCTCCAACTTTGTTATTTACTAACGGTTTAGACTGAAACTTGGTAGGCATCTACTACAGCATAGGCTGTACCTTTACGGAGTTACAGAGTTGTATACAGTCCCCCCATTTGCCGCTAGAGGGCGACATATCTGATAGTGAACACCTCATCTCATTTGGTTCTTTTTAATCATTTTGAGCTGAAACTTGGTTGGTATCTACTACATCATAGGCTGTATCTTTACGGGGTTGCAGAATTCTATTCACTTCCCCAGTCTACCGCTAGAGGGTGAAATGTCTGAAAGTTAACATCTTCTCCAACTTTGTTATTTACTAACGGTTTAGACTGAAACTTGGTAGGCATCTACTACAGCATAGGCTGTACCTTTACGGAGTCACAGAGTTGTATACAGTCCCCCCATCTGCCGCTAGAGGGCGACATATCTGATAGTGAACACCTCATCCCATTTGGTTCTTTTTAATCCTATTGAGCTGGAATTTGGCAGGAATCTACTACAGCATATTCTGTATCTTTACGGAGTCCTAGAGTCGTCCACAGTTCTTCAGTCTACCGCTAGAGGGTGAAATGTCTGAATGTGAACATCTACATCAATTTTGTTATTTACAATCTGTTTAAGCTGAAACTTGAAAGGCAGGCATTTTACTTCACCATAAACCCCATCTTTACCAAACTGCAGCGCCGTCTGCATTTCACCAGTCCGCAGGTAGAGGGTGGATCTGAAAGTGATCATTTTCTGGAAATTTTGTTGTTTACAATGTGCCTAAAGTTGAAACTTGACAGTTATCTCTTATGGGGGTGGTGTTTTATTTAATGATGGTGTCTGTTCCGTATGCAGTTCTCAAATCTCCCACACATATTCATATATCATCTGCACGTGCACTAGAAAGCTGTGGCCCGAAGGGCCACAGGCTTTCTAGTCTATATATATAAATATCATGTGTCTGTCTGTTTGTTTGTTTGTCTGTCCAAGCTATACGTTTCTACACACAAGCACCAATCTGAGCTTGCGATACATCGAACGAAAGCTCTCGTCACGAGCACGTGCACTGTCGCTATCTCGAGTCTTATTTTACGCGTTTGTTTGCGTGAATGCAGATTTCGTGAATTTGGTACCGGTAGCGCAGTAGGCCTAGCAGTTCATTCTGTCACTCTACATGTTGAGTCTCGACTATTATGCTACTTTTTGATGCGCATCTACGTGATGCAGACTGCCCCGAGTACATGGACGCGAAACGTCGTTATATCGAGGCGAATTTTATGCATCATTTATGCGTGAATGCGTATTTGTGGTCAAATTGGGCTATTATTCCATAACCATTTTCAGCCAAATTTGTCAACCAGCAGGAAACTCTATAACAGCGGTTGCACCATCAGACTCAATCTGTTCTAAATGATACTTTGCAGATACGTTCCTGACCATAGACTTTGTGTTTGGGAAGACACTGATCAATCTGGAGTTCTCCAGTCTGCCGCTAGGGGGCGAAATGTCAGAAACTGAAAACCTTCTCCCATTTCGTTATTATTAATGCCTTTTAGCTGATACGTGGCAGAGGTCTACTACACCATAGGCTGTGTTTTCGGAGGATGCTGACCAATCTGCAATTCCCCAGTCTGCCACTAGGGGGAGAAATATCTGAAAGTGAAAACCTTATCCCATTTCGTTGTTTATAATGCTTTTAGGCTGATACTTGGCAGAAGTCGACTACACCATAGACTGCGTGTTTGTAGAGAACTCTGAATAATCTGCAATTCCCCAGTCTGCCGCTAGGGGGAGAAATATCTGAAAGTGAAAACCTTATCCCGAACGCCGAACAACCTGCAGTTCTCTTTACGGCCGCTAGGGGGCGAAATGTCTGAACGTGAAAACCTTATCCCATGTTGATGTTTATAATGTTTTTGGCTGATACTTGTCAGAAGTCGACTACACCATAGACTGCGTGTTTGTAGATAACTCTGAATAATCTGAAATTCCTCTGTCTGACGGTAGGGGGCGCAATGTCTGAAAGTGAAAACCTTCACCCATTTCGTTGTTTATACTGCTTTTTTGCTGATACTTTGCAGAGGTCTACTACACCAAGACTGCGTGTTTGGGGAGGAGCTAGAACCAGTCTGCATTTCTCCAGTCTGCCGCTAGGGGGCCAAATGTCTGAAAGTAAAAACCTTATCCATTTCGTTATTAATAATGCTTTTAGGCTGACACTTGGCAGATGTGTATTACACCATAGGGTGTGTGTCTGGAGAGGACGCCGAACAACCTGCAGTTCTCTATTCGGCCGCTAGGGGGCGAAATGTCTGAACGTGAAAACATTATTCCATTTTGATGTTTATAATGTTTTTAGGCTGATACTTGTCAGAGGTCTACTACATCAAAGACTGCGTGTTTGTGGAGAACTAAGACCAATCTGCAATAGCTCTGTCTGCCGCTAGGGGGCGCAATGTCTGAAAGTGAAAACCTTTATGCATTTCATTGTTTATAATGCTTTTTTGCTGATACTTGGCAGAGGTCTACTACACCATAGACTGTGTGTTTGGGGAGGAGCTAGAACCAGTCTGCATTTATCCAGTCTACCGCTAGGGGGCAAAATGTCTGAAAGTGAAAACCTTATCCCATTTCGTTATTAATATGATTTCAGGCTGACACTTGCCAGATGTGTAGTACACCATAGGGTGTGTCTAGGTAAGACGCCGAACAAACTGCAGTTCTCCATTCGGCCGCTAGGGGGCGAAATGTCTGAAAGTGAAAACCTTATCCCGTTTCGTTGTTTCTAATGCTTTTAGGCTGATACTTGTCAGAGGTCTACTACACCATAGACTGCGTGTTTGTGGAAAACTCTGACCAATCTGCAATTTCTCAGTCTGCCGCTAGAGGGTGAAATGTCTCAAGTGAAATCCTTCTCCAATTTCATTGTTTCTAATGCTTTTTTGCTTATACTTGGGAAAGGCATGCTTGACCATAGGCTGTTTGTATGGGGAGGACCCTAACCAGTCTGCGGATTTCCAGTCTACTGCTAGGGTGCGAAAAATCTGAATCTGAAAACTACAAACATTCTCACATTTATTTATTAAAAATGCTTTTACACTGATAATTGTCAGAGGTCTACTGTACTACATCATAAGGCTACATCTATGTGAAGGACGTTGACCAGTGTAGATATCTGAAAAGTAAAACAGTATCAGTCCTTTTGTTTGAGAGAACACTCTCAATCATATGAAGTTTTGTTAAGTTAATTAATTAATTAATGTTTGGAATGGTGAATAGGCTTGTGAACTAGAAAGCCGTGGCCCGAAGGGTCACTGGCTTTCTAGTATATATATATATATTAATATATACGTGGAAAGCTCTACAAAAATTTTCTATTTCGATGCTCTTTCAACACATGTAATAAAGTTTAAGAAATTCCACGAAAAATATTTTCACATTTACATTTTTCGCCGGGAAAAGTAAGTTCAATGCAATCCTAGGCCTACTATATGATTAACTATTATTCCCTAGGGAAAAAAGTAGGTACTTCTTTTTCTCCACATTTTGAGCTATATTTGAGCTAACTAAATAGTAACATTATAAGAATAACATTAATATTCCCATAGAAACGGGTTGTTATGCCAGTTTTAAAAGAATGATGTCACTTAGAGTCGACCAACACCTATCTCCGCTCCACTATATCAAAGTATGGTCTAGAAAATGTAGTTTTGGCTAAGAACTGCATAAAAGTAAAGTAAAGTTATATTCAAACGTGTAAGAAGAAACACCCGAGGCAACAACCCAAAGGCTCCATTCTCTTGGCTATTATCTGTAACGCAGGGAAGGCACCACACTACTCCCAAGGTCGAGCACTCTGGTTATCTAACCATATTCTTTACTCCTTAACTCATGACAGGTTGCCATTAGCCTACAGTACAACTGGAAGCTAGCAACAATTCTGTTCTGGGGCTTCAACACTAGACCTTCCGCTTAGAAGACCGGTTAATACTTTTTTTTACTTTACTTTAATATTAAATCGTTTCAATGTCTGTATTAAAAAGGAAAAGGCAGAAAGGGGCGAACGTATTTAAACGACATTCTTAGATATATTTTTTTACCATTTAGGAGGAAGGAACTGGAGAAACGCCTCACTGCAGTACGAGGTAGTACGGTACCTTGCAGCCTATATAAATACAGGCAAACTAGACCTACCTGCAGGGCTGCATGCTGCAGACCTGGTACGGTGCGACTCTGGACTGTGACACTATGTAGGCCTACTGTACCGGTACCTCTTAATTTGCCATGGAAATTGAAAGTTTAGTCATAGGTCAGTTCCGTCTGGAGCACAGCCCAATAATAATGAAACATGAAATACAAAACGCCCAATAATAATAAAACATGAAGTACAAAACTAGTTGGTGGTCTGAATACCTGATTTACACTTGATGGGACACACAGCAGACCTAAGACGAGTACAGCAGCATTACCGGTTCCTATGTTTGTATGTCAGTATGTGGTGTCACGATATACACTTCACTACTAAGAGGGAATAACATGGTTATTTTGCCCTAGGGCAAAATAACTTTTTTGGCCGTAGCCCAGCATTAGGGATAGTTATCATCCCGCTAATAAATGTGTAACAACTGTTTATGTTTTCATTCACACTCCCCACAGTCCTTAATGTGTATCTTAGATAATAATATATTTTCTAATCACATATATTAAATATATTTTAGAGCAAAATGGAGATAAACTGGAATTTGATAGTTCCTATAATTACCTGAGAGTAATATTAACAGCAACCAACAGGTCCTATGGCCATCACCTCCAGAAACGCGGGATTATTGCCTCTTGTATGCAATTATCATCTATCTGTAGTAGAATTATTAAATGCTGTCTCCATGGGGGTCCCTGTCCATGGGGGTCAGTACAAAACAAAGACCCAAGACCCAAAGTTTCAAAACCTGTACAAAACGCTCTTTGGGACCTAACGCTCTTTGGGACCTAACGATCTTTGGGACCTAACGCTCTTTGGGACCTAACGCTCTTTGGGACCTAACGCTCTTTGGGACCTAACGCTCTTTGGGACCTAACGATCTTTGGAACCTAACGCTCTTTGGGACCTAACGATCTTTGGAACCTAACGCTCTTTGGGACCTAACGCTCTTTGGGACCTAACGATCTTTGGGACCTAACGCTCTTTGGGACCTAACGATCTTTGGAACCTAACGCTCTTTGGGACCTAACGCTCTTTGGGACCTAACGCTCTTTGGGACCTAACGCTCTTTGGGACCTAACGATCTTTGGGACCTAACGCTCTTTGGGACCTAACGCTCTTTGGGACCTAACGCTCTTTGGGACCTAACGCTCTTTGGGACCTAACGCTCTTTGGGACCTAACGATCTTTGGGACCTAACGCTCTTTGGGACCTAACGCTCTTTGGGACCTAACGCTCTTTGGGACCTAACGCTCTTTGGGACCTAACGATCTTTGGGACCTAACGCTCTTTGGGACCTAACGCTCTTTGGGACCTAACGCTCTTTGGGACCTAACGCGACTTTACCTCTTTGTTTTTTTAGCTCCCATTGCCAATTAAAGGAGCAGGTTACAGAGCCGTATTGGGGGAGCCAAAACAATAAACGAAAGTTAACACATGTGTTTTGTACAGGTATTGAGTCTTTGGTTTTGGGTCTTTGTTTTCTACTGACCCGTCTCCATGGATAGGAGTGGTTTGAGTAAGTAATTCTCAAACGCAACGATTCTATCGGCTCTCATCATATATAATTGAGATTATTACAATATGCAGCATTTTTTGGAGAGCGGGGGGTCTGGGGTCAGGTGGCCGCTGGAGTTGTTGAGATTTATAGTTTAATTCATTTCATACGATGTTAATAATGCTTATAATGAAATATAGAAACGATTACAAACAAAGTCAAAATAACAAAACTACATTATAACACTATAATATAGGACAGGGTTCATGATTATATAACATTAGTTATGGAATAAAATTCTTTGAAAGGGAAGAAAAGGCGAACTAATAAATATTGTCAATATTTTGATTAAGGAATAAGCAAGCAGATTATTCGACAATTATTTAAAGACATGATCCCATTTTAGCAAACTGGGTAATGACTGGGTACTAAGAAGGTTCGTTGCTAAATCCAGGTGGGGAGAGCCACGAAGTCTCTGTGAGCCTTAGGTAGCGTAGCGGTATAATTAGTGTACCATCCGGAAACAAACTTGGTACACTGGTACACATATTGTAGTCTATTAAAAGTTTAGAAAATCTGCACACAGACAGACTTCAATAGTTCATCTGTCAGCTGTTAGGCTGAGTCCACTAATTGTACTACCACGCAAAGGCTCATATATAGAGTTTGTACTGCGCGAAGGCCACACGGACTTTTTTCTATAAATTATTTGTGGGTGTACCACACGGGTTGGTGAACACTGTGAGCACGACTGGGTATGCGGACCACAACCACTAAGCAAGCGACAACTTACGGTAACAACTATGTATGTACTTGATACAAGTGAAGTAAAACACTTTACACTGTTATTTTACAGGTATTTTATCGGTGACCTTAATAAACTAAAGAAAATGTATTCCTATTCAATTAATCAAGTAAAGGCTTTATATAAAAAAAAAAACAACATTATTTCATGACTAAATATTCCTACTCGCGTTATGAAAGCTTTGGCATAGAAAAATAATGACAACATTTAAAGGATACTCAAACTGTAAATAAATGGTTTTCATTTGCCATCGTATTGCATTGGTTAGAAAATCAGATGTAGAATGATTTTCTCTCTAAAATGTATTTCAGACTGAAGTGCTTCCAGGATGTAGAAATTACATTATTTCTGTAAAATAATGAATAATGGTGATTATTTAAATTTTTTATTAAAAATGCGATTATATAAGTTGCCTTTCTCAGATATTAACTAAAGAAAAATTAAATTAGATACAAATTTTTCCGGTACAAATAAGAATGTCTAATCGTTTTTCTGAAACCATTTTAATATCTCATTATTAACAAAATAACCTTTCATTTTTAAATATTTTCCCTGCGAAATTCAATAAATTATTTATTTTAATTATATCAATTCGAAACGTACAAACACTTGATATTTCTAGGACTAGGAATAACATTCCTGGATTGTTCCACATTTTTTCAAACAACATTGATCAAATAAAAAGGCCAAGTTTATATATATATATCTGAGTATTTTTGGCTTTCACTCTTGAGGCCACCCATAGGTGAAAAATCTTAAAATTAATAATAGTATTATAATACTATGTTATTATTTCCGATATGAATACTTGGTTCTAATTACCGCTCATTGGTCGCTTATTTATCAGATATTATAAAGAAATACAAAATTCAGAAATTTTCAATATCAATATAATTTTAGTATCAATTAGTGGCAAATGTTAATTAATAAAGACTAGATATAGATAGATATTATAAATCCGCCAGCACTGATACTAAATGCGGTGGCTTTCCGGTTTAGGAATCAATCACTAAGAGGCCATGTACTTGACTATTAACAATTAATAGATACATTAGACCGGTACATTGATAAATATAATAACAATAATGTTAACCTTAGTTCAATAAGAGCTAATTTTTTTATTTGTATAATATTTAATCAGTACCCTCCTATACTTAAAAAAAAGATTTAATAAAACATAACAATTTTTGCATTGAATTTGGGAAATCCATTTATCACATTAAAATCACAAAAATACCAATAATATTGTCACGGAACAATAGTGGTGTGGTACATTTAAATGTGACCATTGAAATAATATTAAAACAATATACAGGAATATAGGGTATCTCGGTTTCTCAGAGAGATTGTCAAGTAATATAAAGATTAGATAAGAAATACATTATCATTATAGTGAGATATTAGCAATTAATCTAAAGCTATTACGAATTGTTAACATGTATAAAACTTATTATTGTTGAAAAAATTTAACAAATTAGGATAACTGTTGAACTGGTTGACACATCTTATAAAGGTGGAAATGCTACAACACAAAGTAAGTGTGGCAAAACATTTAGGTAAAACAATCTCACTCTAATTAGCTAATTAATTTAAAATAAATCACTATCGATGGCGAATTATTAATCATCAAAATAGCAGTAATCTTTAAGCCCGGATAGAAGTATATAAACTACCCAAATCCCAAAAAACAATAAACCCGTAAAATACTTTACACCCGTAGGACCACCAAGCTCGCCTCCAATTGATGGAGTAAAACGACGAGCCATCAGCACAATAACGCAAAAGACTGCGAAACCGCAAAACAGACCAACGGAAAAGCCTAAAGGTCCTGGGTCGACTTCTAGGGTTTTCCCTCTTGCAGCGTTAACAATGGCCCCAACAGACCAGGCCACTCCTATACCCAGGAACACATTGACAGCGTTACTACCAGTTACATTGCCTATACTGCTGTCAGCCCAGCGGTCACCAATCGCGGCGAGTTTGCTGGCGAATGTATCAGGGACACTTGTCCCGACAGCGACAAAAGATATGGCCGTTACCGAATCCTTTAGGCCGATTGTGCACCCGAAAGCACCTGCTACATCCCCCACTACTGCTGTCATTACACCGATAACAACAATGGAGGTTATGAAACACAACCAACCACCGCAAATTCCGGCTGGGGGAATAAATGCGAATAATAGTTTCCAGAATAATGCAAAAAAGTGTCCGACGTACTCGCCATAAGATGGAACTGAGTCGTCATCTTCCTCAGCATCTGGGCGAACTTTAAATGCATCTGTAAATTGTTTCATATAATCAGATGCTGATTCACCAGTTGCTATTTGCTTTGTGCTTCTCAACATACGATCAACAGCATTTTTAAATTCTATATTTTCCTCAATTACTATCATACACCGGTACACTGAACCCAGAATCGGCATACCAGTAAGAGTGTCAGTAGCAGAATCAACAGATCCATTGTTATCGCTTCGATGTGTCGATTCATTCATGTCTGAAGCTTTGCTGTCATAAATGATAGATCCAGAATCAGAATTTTTTCGTTTTACCTTTTGAGGTTTTCCTAACTCAACAAAAAAATGCTCATTCTTTTCATATTCATCATCATTGATAATAGAAATTTGTAGTGTTTGCCAAGTTTCATTATTGGCAAATTGCAATGTTCCCTTCTCATCAATGTAGTCTTTTCCTTGTCCTTCTGCAGTTCCATCTACTGTAAAATAAGGTACATGAATGCAGCCCCTGGCTCCACCATGGCGCACAACTTTCAGTTCAACAGTGCCACAGTCCTCTGGTGTATTAATTTTATGCTGTGCAAACGAGAAAATTCCAGAATGATCATCGTCCAATATTGTAATAAAGGCTGCATTAGGGAAGGCAATTTCAGTGGGAGGATCGCCAGGCTTTGGTGATTCTTCACGAATGTTGCTTAGAATTACCCGAAAATGCTCATCTTCTTCAAACTCGTCATCATCAATGATATTAACTGGAATTTCCTTAGTTGTTTCACCTGGTTTAAATGTTAGGGTTCCAGAGACTGGAATATAATCATTGTTAGCTGTAGCTGTGCCATCGACAGTTGTATAATCTACACTCACCCTTGATGCTAAACTAGGTCCTTCGCGCACAACTATGACTTTCACAATTCCTACATTCTCCAAAACAGTGTACTGATCTGGTTTAACAGAGATTTTGTCGGCTGGAGGTGAAGTATCGGCTTGATCAGATGCTCTGGGTTTGGTCACGCTCGTCCTTGAAAGAGATTTTCTCTTTTTGTTCATTCTGTAATAAGCTTTGGACTTTATTTTACCTGCATGTTGTTCATCTTCTGCTAATGTCTGCAGAGTGTCAGCATCGGCCATTGGGTGAAGATGTTTCATTTTTCGAATTATTTTCATGTATTCCATTTGTTTCTCATGTGCTATTCTATTCGTCATGTCCATAGGCGGCATTGTCGGTGGACTGACAATGATTTCAACTTTTGGTTCACCATTGGCATGGTTGGTCACTGCTGGTGCTGAACTGTTAGCACCATGATTAGTTTCACCTTTAGGTCCATTTAAATATTCCATCTTCTTGGGCTTAAACTTTTTCTGCAAAAAATGAAACATGTAAATTTTTTTATCCGCAAAGTACGCAATTATAACAAGAATTGGAAAAAATATTAATGTTATAATAGCTTCCCAAATATCCATCTCTTTTTTAGATATAACAGAAATAATAAGTAATAGCCATATATATGCGAATAGACTCCAAGTAGTTGTTACGAAAAATACATGAAGATGTTTGATTTTTCGTATTTCACCCTTAGGGATGCTGACCACACAGATCGCGATAATAACAAACATATTGAATGCAGCCGACCCGACAATAGTGGATGGACCAAGTTCTCCAACTTGAAAATCATTACCAATAATTTCTATAACAGACAGTAAAATCTCTGGGGCACTGGAACCCAAAGCCATAAGAGTAAGATTGGAGACGGTTTCATTCCAGACCTGCAAACTTAGAATAACTTTAGACCCATCTGGTCGCTTCACTGTAACGAGTTTTTCCTTTGAGGTAATCTTCTCGATTGCAGCCATAAATTTGTCTGCGACGATGGCGATTCCGACAAACAAATAGCACAAAGAGAGGAAGTAGACAATGGCCCGGAATGCTGTATCTGTTCGTGAAGTTTGTATTGGTTTCCATGCCGGAATCAGAATGCCACCATTCTCTTTGCATGGTTTTACAAGAGCGGAACAAGTCGCCCCTTCTCCAAATGGAATGTATGCGATAAAAGCTAAGATCACCACAATAGAATAAGTGACAAAATTCCATGCCATTACTCCTTAGTCAATAAGCATCGGAGAGATCACAGTTGCACCATTTTCAGTGATGTGTAAATTGTTATAAATTATGTTTAATGATAATTATATCAAGAATTACAAATCAATTTTCCTTAATCAATAAAATCACTGAATAAGAGACTCCCTACAATATATAAAAATAATATGATTAATTATATATATAATAATATATATATATTATATTTAATTAACTAACAAACTATAAATTCCATCATAATAATAGTGGAAAGTGAAATTGATTTAAATAAATATTTACTAAAACTAATATTATTAATAATTATTATTCCAGAGTTATAACCTTTTAATGTAAATCAACTTTTGAAACAAATTGTCAATTTATTTACTTTCAAAGGCGTAAATTTGAAGATACATCATATCAAGGAACATCATAATATTATAGATGGAGTGCAATAAGGGAAACATCAATAAACTGAATGGACTAATATAATTCAAAATGCAGCAACCAGGGAAGAACAGGCGGGATAGGATGGATCGTCGCAGTATTAATGATGTGCTGCAACATGTGTTCTGCGAGCAGCAGGCAGCTCCAACGTGCACGCACATTCAATAGTAAAAATTATAATATTGAATACAAATAATTAGAACTCCCGTTCAATATTGTCAATAATTATTGGCCTTCAATATTTTTAATGCATAGCTTAGCTATTCGTTAAACTGGTGGAAATACATCAGAATTCAATTCGGGAGAATTGTAATATAGCCTATGTTACAATTCTCCCGAATTGAATTCTGATGTATTTCCACCAGTTTAACGAATAGCTAAGCTATGCATTAAAACAAATTATAATTGTCATGTTATATTATATATAATACCCAATTTTCATGGAGAATGTTTACAAACGCTTGTAAATATTATGAGGTCGCAATTAAAAATTCTTAATAATCTATTATTATCTTAGTTTATTCTAGTATTATCTATTATTAATTATTATCTTAGTAATGGCAAACCTCTCACCTGTGCAAGACCATTTTTCAGTGGCATCCTATAATTGTAATTCGATTCGTACTGCGGTGTACAGGAATGTGATTAACGATTTATGTAATTTATCGACCGATTTAATATGTGTACAGGAGCACATGCTCCCTGTACAAGATTTAGGTATTCTATCAACGTTGGATGATAGGTATTTTGCTAGAGGAACCTCTCCCGTTGACTACAGTCAGTGTTTACTGCAGGGTAGGCCATTCGGTGGGCTTGGTTTCCTATACAAAAAAAGTATCGCCCGATCTGTCGAAAGCGTTGATTACGGAGAAGCGAGAATTCTTGGTCTCCGTTTAAGAACTGCTGGTAATGTATCCGTGCTATTTCTTAATATTTACTTGCCTTACGAATGTAGTATTAACGATGATGAGTTTCTAGAAACTTTAGGAAAGCTAAGTAGTATTATCGATTGCGAGAATAGTTCCCATTGTGTTGTTATAGGAGATTTCAATGCTGATGTTAAGTCTAGATATTATAAGTTTACTGATTGTTGGTGCAATGATCTTAATATGTCAATTTGTGATGCCAAATTCTTACCAGCCGATTCTTGTTCATTCATTTCTGCAGCACACAATACCTGTTCATGGCTCGGTACATTTGGTCTGTTCAGGTAGTATGACTCCACTTGTGTCATCTGTAAATATTCATTATGATTTGTGTGTGACTGATCATTTACCCATTACGTGTACTTTTAATATTACCGCTGACGCTTGCGATACTGATGCGGGTTGTGATCCCGCATCAGCGACCAGCGATCATCAAGGTGGTAATGGTAATACTACTAACTACTAGGAGGTGCGCTTGGAATAAGGCATCTAACGCCAATATTGCCGAGTATCAATCTGTTTTAAATAAACTGCTAAGCAATATTTCGACACCATCAGACGTATATAATTGCACTAATGCACAATGTAAAAATAGTTCACACACATGTGCCATTGACAAATATTATAGCGATATAATCGGTGCTCTAAAGCTAGCTGCAGATCATTCGATTCCAAAAATGAAAGGACCTAACCCTAAGTCCAAGAACGTTCCCGGTTGGAACGATTTATTAAAGGAGGTGTATAAGGAATCTAGGTTATTTTTTAGAATTTGGCGAACACACGGGTGCCCCCGAGCCGGACCTATTTTTCAACAGTACTATCGGTCAAAGTTTGAATTTAAGCGTGCACTAAAACAATGTAAACGGAAAGAAACAACAAGCGGATAAGCTAGCAGAATCATTGTACTCGCACAAGCAGGGTGAATTTTGGAATAACGTTAAGAAACATTGTAACACGAATGTTCCGCTTTCTAGTAAAGTAGGTAACGCTGTTGGCGAACCTGATATTTGTAATTTATTTAAAGAACGGTTCGACAACCTATACAATAGAGTCAACAATGATTCTGCGAAGGCTACCGTCGAATCCAAATTTGACACTATTGCTTTTCATAATGATATGATTGTCACTGATATACATGTCGCATTTGCAATAGGTAGACTATTTAATGGTAAGGTCGGTCCAGATGGACTGACAAGCGAACACTACACTAACGGTACGTGCCGTCTGTATTCTCATCTAGCTGCGGTTTTTAGTGCGTTCAATGTACATGGTTACATCACTGATGACCTCATACGTTGCAATATCCTCCCCATTGTAAAAGATAAAAATGACGACATCACTAGTTTTGACAATTACAGAGGAATTGCACTTGCAAGTGTTAGTAGTAAAATTCTAGAATTAATATATCTAGAAAGATTCAGTAGCAAACTCAAAACTAGCGACTCCCAATTTGGTTTCAAACCAAAGTCGGGTACTGAACTCTGTGTGTACACTTTGAAAGAGGTCATACAACACTACTTAGATAACGACAGCCCCGTTTACATATGCTTCATTGACAGTAGCAAGGCTTTCGACCTGGTTAACCACTACAAGCTGTTCTCTAAGTTAATCGACCGTGACATTCCTTTATTTGACATTAGGTTACTTAGGTTCTGGTATCGTTTTCAACATTTATCGGTTAGATGGGGGGGGGTGTACTTCTAATAGTTTTAGGGTTACAAACGGAACAAAACAGGGTGGGATACTCTCCGGGTACTTTTATGCTGTGTACATATATGACTTAAGTATGGAACTTACGGGTACAAATGTAGGCTGCCAATTAAATTATTCTAGATGTAATCACTTAATGTACGCAGACGATTTAGCTCTAGCCTCAAACTCGATATCAGGGATGAGGAAACTGATAAAAACGTACGAGGATTACGCAATCAGGCATTCTATAGTTATAAATGTAAAAAAATCAAAGTTCATGTATTTAGTTCCTAAATCGTATAAAAATGAATTAGTAACTAGTATATCCATCAACGGCACTAACTTAGAGACAGTTAAGAAGTATAAATACTTATGACAAATTTTTCATAACACGACAGATGACAGCTATGATATACTTAATCAACTGACAAGCCTTTATAGGAGAGGGAATTTTTTAATTAGGAAATTCGCAAACTGTAGCAAAGGTGTCAAAATTAGGCTATTCCGCGCTTTTTGCACACAGATTTACTGTAACGCTGTGTGGGCTCGTCGCAACTACACGCAGTCCATCTACGATAGGTACAGAGTAGCCTACAATAACATTATCAGACAGCTATTTGGTTTCAAGTATGATTGCAGTGTGTCATACATGTGTGGATCACTCAATCAGCCTAAGGTCGTCCATATCCGCTACAATGCACGATGTTCGTTATTGCAACGTGTGAGGGAGTCTGGAAATAGTATTGTTCAAGTAGTAAACCTTGTAACTCACCGGACGAGCCGTATCTTTGGTGTAGACCACGCGTCTTAACTTTTTGTATTTTTGTTTGTTGAATGACATACTTAAATAGGCCAACTTTCTTCGTTTTTTTTAAATCTCTTTTTACTAATTTAATGAATAATATAAATATTTTTCGGTTTTTTTTTAATATTAACCATACAACATTATTAATCAATTATTTAATTAATTATTTATTAATTATTATTTAACATTATTCACATTGTGAATACCTGTTGATATATTTTTCGTATGTATTTATTTATATAGTAACGTGTTTATTTACATAGTGACGAATGTTTATTCGTTGTGTGTCATCTATTTTATACGACGACCCGGGGCCCCGATGTGTTTACTTTAATATGGCATTAGTTTTATATATAAATATTACAGTAGGGTTTACAGTAGGAACTAATTTAAATATTGTGCTCTATTTTTCTTTGTAGTATACATGATACAATATGTTTTTATATGGGCTGTACCACTGGCCTGGATTAAAGAATTAAATTAAATTAAATAACACTAAGCCCCTCAAAAATAGGTAAACTAATACTGATCCAATTTTTATGGAATTTAATAAGGATTTAAACAAATATAGAATAGAGCCACTAAAATGTTCCTTATATTTTGTTGTATGCCTTTGTGTTGTGCGTACAAAACACTCAATAATCTCGTCAATGCACCACCCTATAGGTACGGAAACGGAGATAAACTCAACATATTAATAAATCATTTCATTTGTCCAGGAAATTGTATTTTGTGCCTAAAATGTAACGAGTCTCCCTTTTCATCCTCGATGTAAGTGGAGGGAGTTAGTTTGACTTATTTATTACCCTAAATATATTAAAATTCTACACGTATATCAGTGTTGCGAGGTAAAATTCATCAATCACATAAGATTTAGACAACCTCTCCTGTGAGATCTTGAATTAACTACATATTTAATATGGGGGATGAAGTATATTGGACTATAGATTAATTCTTTTCAAGGACCTAACAATTTCGTATCGACAAAAAAATCCTTCATTATGATGAACCAAACACTGAGTGTTGAGTAGGAACTATAAGTCATCTGTACATTAATGGTTGCTAAATGAGTAATTTAATGCCTTTCCTAGGTATTTCCTTTTGACTCATACAAATCTCCAGAAAATTAATATCAATTTATATTAATTTTTAATTAAATTTTATTTAAAATTAATGTTACTTAATAAAACACACTCTCAAAAGTAAATGCCAGGTGATTCAAATAATTTAATAAATAGAAACTGTGCAACGCGCCACGTAAAAATAAATCTATTTATTGCAGTCTTACCTTTTGGAGGGAAATTGTCGCTTCTGTGTACTTCTCAATTCTGCTCAACTGCGTATTTCAATTTCAATTTTCATATAATAATACATTTATTTTGTAAGAAGAGAAAACGAATTGCTTAATAAGATAGTTAATTAAACTATTATTTTCAGCTTTATATATATTCACAACATGACCAACGCCGAGCGTACAATACCACCTGTATCAACCAGACTCTGTGAACGCAGATTAAGATTTAGTGGGCCCTGCTGTAGAAGTAAACATGTGGTCGCATACAAGATCTACTTTTCTGGCAACCAACATATGGATAGCCTAGCCGTGGACGACAGACTATGTCATATACTATAGTCTGGCTAGAAAGGGATACTGAACTTGAGAGAAACGAAATTTCGACAACTATGGAGAATCGGGAAGCCTGGAAGGATCACATCGAGGTCGCTCGACCTAGTAGTAGGATAGTATTAGTTAGTCACTACGTACACATTGTGATTTCTATTTTATCATATCAAATTAAACATTTGGCAATGTGTTACACATGTGTTACATTCAACATGTGTTAAATAATCGTAGGAGCTGTTACTGCACTTTTCATATTACATAGTTACTGTACTAACATGAATAATTATGAAAAATATTAGAAGATATATTTTTATCAATAATAATAATAGTACGTTATAACGTGATATATTGCCTAACACGCTCAAAATTATGATAAGCTGAATTTTATGAAAAAAATATATGTAATTAAACCAATCACTGTAGCCTGAATAGTAATTATAAATGAGTTACAGCTAAAATAAATATCTGCAGTATGTAAGTAATGCACAAACTGTGGTTAGATATGGAAATAGAATACAGTATTGACTATATATATTTTGATTGATTCATGGATTGCTTACATTCCAGCAATAGCACAACAACAAGCTTTCAAGGAGTCGTGTTATTTGTGGAAGCTTCTGTGACAGGCTGGGGGTGAAAGCACAGCAGCTGCAAAATGGGGGAGGGACGTAACACATTAGTAAACTACAAGCCATATATTGTGGAAATAGAGGGAGCACTGGGGTGGGTGTAGGTAGAGGAGTTTATATGCAGTTTCATTCCACGACCCGTTCATCCCATCAGATATTTTCAGCAAAGTTTATAATCACCACTATTGGTAAACTCTTTGCCTGAGGTCTAAATAGTTGCAAGTCTAATGGCAGCATGGGCGCATTCTAACATAAACTCACTAATACAAGCCAATGGTCACTTATACGATCAATATACAGGATACATACGGTCGTCATATTTGCTCGTATTGGGTTGCCTGTTTGGTGCTTATTCAGGCATACAGTATGGTGAATGGTGAATTGGGCCAGATGGTTTCACTAAATGTCACATGCCACAAGTATGTGTAATAGACCGTACAGTGTGCTACAATAATACTGTTTTAGCATTGTTGCACTGCACATCCAATAATATAGGCAGTCTGTGGTATTAATAAGGCATACAAACGAAATATTATTGCTCAAGTTTTTCCAAGAAATATGATAGAAGATTGGAATATAAATTAGGGCACCAGCAAGCTGGCTATAAGAAGACCGTCCATAGACAAATGTAGTCTAGTTGGGTTACTCCACATTGAACAGCTTTGCTTACAGTCTGAGAGAGAGGGAGAGAGAGAGTAATCCCAGCCCCTTAATGTCATTATTATTAACCTATAAAATATTTAAACGGACCAGTGCTTAAAATTCAATCAGCCGGCCTGCTACCTAACATAGCAGTGAGTAACCTTGTGATAGTGATTCATCACTGAGTGATATTCCCATAGGATTCACTGGAAAGAGCTATTCAGCTGGCGGGGTAATACATTACAAAGTAACAGTTGATGTTTGCTTACTGTCTGGGGTAGAGTGGGAGAGTAATAAACTGAACTTGGCAAATAGGTAATGTACTTATCTGCAGTTTGGGCCTATCCATTCAATAGTAGTAGTGAGCTTACTAGACCCTCACGAGCACCAGCAGCTGCTGTTTCTATCATTGAGTCTATGGCAATTTGGGTGTTATGGGGCTATTTTTCGAAATAAAAAAAGACACTTAAATAAATTTTTTTTTCGAAACTTATTTTTCCACATCCTGAGGTTGAGCTGCGTCGATGGATATAACTTTCATTGACGGACGAGCTATAGCTTCGGGGGGTTTACATTATATACATACATACTTATATACATACACACAAACATACAAACATAATACTTTTACAGTAATAAGACCTAACGTAACTAACGAGTAGTAGTAGTAGTAGTAGTAGTACAGGTAGTGGTACCTCAAATACATGTGATTCGATTGTGCCGAAAAGAGAGTGTGTGCTTTTTCTCGAGCTCTTTTATACAGCTGATAATCAACATTGTTTGAAGTTAATGATATAAGGTGGCCACCGTAAAACCGCTATGGGCTTCCATAAAATGGCCTCCAAATGTATAAAAACCAACGAAGTGCAGCACCCAATACAGGTCTTCCCGTAATTTATATATGTAACAATCAAAATCAGCGTCTTAAGAACTGGAGACAAACAAGAAGTCAGAGTGAGTTGAGTCCATGTTACCAACAAAGGAAACTTCACTCTAATTGAAAACTACCAAGGAATCATTCAGATTACCATTGAAGCAAAGTTGGTATCCACCCTTAAATGACTGCTGATACAAGGCAGCTTGACTGGTAACCCATACACATCATCTTAGGGTATACCATAGTAAAATTGCAGCCATGAGATTGCAATGACTATTCAACCGCAACTAATATATGTGATATATGAACTAATATATAACTATATAGCCACACCTAAAGGAAAATTACATGGCGAAACATCAGGTACCCTTGTTCATCGCATTCATCTAATGGATCATCGGAATTACGTAGATGCACTTTACTGAAGAACCACGCCATTTCACAAATAAATTAAGTTCCATCGCTAAGGATTATTAAACCAATAGAAAAATAGTGAGCTGGCTAAGTATTCCAACTAACACGCTCATAGTTAGGGGAAGCTATGGACCTTTCAATACCCTAATCGATCCAAATCATAGCTGGATTACATCCTTATAAACAAAAAGTGGAGAAACAGCATGATTAACTGTGAGGCATACAGCACGTTCAACCTAATTGGTTCGGACCACAGAATTGTGACTGCAGAGGTCACACTCAGTTTGAGAGCCAGCAAACCCAGGACAAGCAAGCGAATCAACTATGCCTGGGAGAAACTCAGAACTAACAATGCAGTAAAGGATGAATACATAGTAGAAGTTCAAAACCGCTTTGAAGTAATTCAGTCAATGGATGAAGACCAGTCCACTGATTCAATATACCAGAATATAATAACAGCCCACAAGGAATCAGCTAAGCGGCATATCCCCCAGAAACCCAAACGAAAACAGTATGTGCATGGCAAAACTCTGAGGTTACTTGTAAGAGAGAAGATCTTAAGATAGCCTACAAAGTAAAAATCGAACAACCAACAACCGAAAACATTAACAAGGTTGAGAAAGCTAAGGACGATCTTAAATTGGCCTACAACATCAGCCAGGAGAAGTACATACAGGACAAGATTTAATAAATTACAACTGCTCACATACAGCAACAATCAAGACTTACCTGCCAAACTGTAAATGAGGTAGCAGGTCGGAGAAGTTGTGCTAAGGGGCGCCTCAAAGCTGATAGTCCTGAAGAATGTGTTGGGAGAGGGAAACATCACTTTAGCAACTTGCTTGGGCAGCCACCAAACATCGAGGTGAGCCCTACAACAAGGAATAACTATTTACATACTTCTGTGTAAAGTAGCACTTTACAGTGTGATGATCCGAGTGGCTTTGTTACACGAACGAACGTTAGTGAGTGAGTGAAAATAAAGCCACGAGGAACAGAACACTGTAAAGTACTTTGCAACAAGTATCTGTAGTTTTATTCCAAAATTTTAACATTACGAAATGATTGTACAAATACATTATAAGTGATAGAAACTGCACAAATTACATTAGTTGCTGTATAAATAAATGTAAAAATGACATAAATTATGTTATAAATAAGTTAACTTATATTTATGGTGGCGTTTGGAGCCATGTTATAATAATATAGCTAGGCCCTACTGGTTATTAATAGCTATACCCCGCCTACCAGTAGGTGATGCAGTAGGCCTATCTGGCTGTCAGGCAAATTTCCACCTATTGTTCACCAAATATAATACTAAATGTACAGGCCAATACTGCTGCTGTAATGTCCTCTAAAGTTGTAAAGTGCTAAATAACAACTCGCTTTTACTAACGGCGTTGAGTAATGTTACAATTTAGGAATAAAATATATGACAAGACACTACCTATAGAGACAGGGGACTTTCACACCCGCCGAACTCTAAAGAAGCATTAAAAGCGTGTCCAATACTAAAGCGAGTGGATTAGATGAATTAGATAAAATTCCAGCGGAGGTATGGAAAACAGAAGTGCTAAACAGACCATTATTGAATGTTTGCAACCGGATGTTAAAAGGGGAAAAGCCACCACCAACTTGGACAAAAGGTCAACTAAAGCCTCTCCCCAAGAAAGGAGACCTCGGTGTACCAACAAACTATCGTGGGATCTGTCCGCATGTGGTAGCTGCCAAAATATACAACAAAATGATTCTATATAGAATTATCTAATCTTTTTCCAATATAGGTTTTCGGGCGCTGAATCCATTGGGGGGCAATTGTCTGGAGGCATTTGTCCTCGGGGGGCAATTGTCCGGGGGGGGGGGGGGTGCAGTTATCCGGTTGACAATTGTAGTGTCACGAAACGGGTATATTGTTCCCTTTATTGCTTTTATGTTTCTTTGTTTTCTAGTCAGGGCGCATCTCTGTCTTGCATCCTTAATGGTATCTAAACGAATACAAGAATTTCCTATGGGGGGGGGGGGGGGGGGGGGGACCGAAAATAAGTCGTCAGACTTTGTGCGTAAGCGTAATATCCCTTTGGCTGGCCTAATCTGGTAAATTGTATAATCTCTCACTAACACCCTATACTTAATAGTTAATACAAAATAGCTTATATCAGTTGATGGTAAATATATTATTTATTTTATTTGATGTTTCATTTGAATAGAAACATGTTGGTTAATTGGATGGATATTTGAAACCCATCCCTCCCCTTGTATTTTTAGGGGCAAGAAACTAAATCGTCTGTTTATCACTTCTTCCCGCTGGGCTGGTGAATTAGGAAATAAAATGATAGCATCCCAACAACAATACCTACACTACACTACAGTATCCATGGCGCTTGTATAATTTAACTGCTCCATCATCTAAATCTGGTCATTTCCTCGCAGCTATTATTAATTATTAATATTACAATGGAAACGCTTCCTTTGTAAATTACGTTACCTTTTATCAATAAAACGATCTTTCATCTTATTTTCATGAAATGATAATAAATATCAATAAAAAATAATTCATTTCAGCTATAATATAATGTAGAACTTTACTTTAATTCATTCCCATTTACTTTATTTATACAATACGTAATTGATTTGCTATAAAATAAATGGTTCCCATTAAAATTATTCCCATGTGTGCAATCACTTGAAACGAGATCTAATGCACTCCTACACAGTTATTGGGGAATTGACTATTGGGGGGATTGGGCACTCTGAGCTGATATGCTGTTATTCCTATCAATTAGAGATAAAAGGTATGCGATTCCATAATAGTGTAAGAATGACCAACAAACAGGTTTGGGTAATTTAAGGCTTAAGGGGTATAATTTTGCATCATTCCTATACTTTGTTATATTATAAGTTAAACAAACACAATGTAACCCAATCGCGTACATACAAGTACACTCATTCGCAGTGATGATCCAATTTGCATTTGCGAATTTTGTAAAATTCAATTTTGTAAAAAGGTTAATAGCACACATAGTAACCTCATCCCATACTCAAAATTTGAACATTTTATAAGTTTTAAAATTACTATTATGTAGTATTATATATAAAACAAGCTTTTTAACACCAGTAAATTAATCGTCAGTGAGATTTTCATTAACAACTGCTGATAATTATGATGGTATAGCTAATTAATGAATTTAAAAATACTAAAAAGTGACGGATTTTAATAATAATGATTGAATAATTAACCCTTTAGTTACTATGGATCACCCAGGTGATCCATAAGCAATGGTACGCAATAAAATAAAACAGTGGGATAAGATTTCGTACACCGTTAAAACTGACATCAGAAATGAATTGACTGAACAAGAAAAGCCCCTAGCCAATGTTAGCGTATCCAATTCGCTGCACCCCCAGTGGAAAATGGGGAAAGGTATGATTTACAAATCCTAATCGGATATGCGATATTACCAATATAATATCGCATACCGAAGACACCAGGGCAATATGCATTACCAGAAAGAGAGAGAGATGCATATTAGCCCATCTCAGGAGGAAGCTATCATAGGGCCAGGGAAAATGGGTTTGGCCCGGGAATGGATCAACCAATGATGGGGTGGTTTACAATTAATTATCACGCATTCATTGGTAGGTCAAACATAGGTACGAATTTGTATCCCATATAATATATATAACCGTTACTCTGTTAATTGTGCTTCAGTTGGCTATATTGAGTGTAGAAGTCAGACGGTTTTTAACCGTCGTCGACCGTCATTGTACTGCTATTATTATATGACTGATTGTGCTTTATTGAATCTGACATTACGAACAACTGTAACTATAAACCGGCCTAGTTATTTAACCGGCCTTCGGCCTTTCAGAACCACTCGACAACCTTTCAGTAGCCCAACAGACGCAGTCTGTTGGGAGTTCCCAGTCGGAATATCAGTATCTTATAAATAAATATCGGACTGACCGAGACTGTCACAATATTTATGACCCTTTGGTATTGCTAATTCCCACAATTGTCAGCTAATTAATGACGAATGCCAAATTGGAAGTACTGGTGTGTATGTAAGGTAGGCTCCCTTGATGGTTGCGTCTATGTCATGTTTACCTGAGTAGTCAACGATCATAACATGAAAACCCCAGACAAAAGCGCATAATATAGTACTGATAGTAAAATCCTTTTTAAGACTGTCTTTTAATTTTGTTATATTCTCTACTAGCGACCCAAAAGCATGACATCTTGTATACTGGGCGTGGCTTCTACCTAGAAATTATCAGCAGCAACAACAATATATAATCAGTAACATACAATAGGTAATAACTTCAAGAGCGCAGCACGAAATATATTGAATGATTTAAAACTCTCTAATACACAAAGATACATCCCAGCACACATGTCACAAACATACACCCAAATAAAGAATCTAATACCATGCCTCTGCTAGCATCTCATATTTCGATAATTATTATTATCGATTGTGGACAGCGATTGGCAAGGAAGGTTCTGGGGGCATATTATCATTATCTGCGTATTGCAGGTCAGGTCAGTAGCAGTTCTATTCATTTTCATTCACTCGAACTCGTTATTTCGGGATGCTGATAATTCGACTACGATTACAGGTCAAATTGCAAGTCATAACGGCGCCACATCATTCGATATTTTATTTTTTATTGTTCTGTGTTGCAGATTTACTGCCACCATTGTTTATAAATAATCGAACACAGGAAGGAAGTCATTATTGTATTCAAATTCCTTCATGTGACTGGAAGATAATATCATCTGCCAAAGATTATCTACAATACAATGTGGTACAAATAAGGTCTCCCTTTAAAACTTTCTAGAGTACATCGAGCGGATTTAAGATTCTACAGAGTTTGACTTTTGAGTAAATTACTTCGCCTACGACCATATCAAGGGGAAAGCACCGCTTCTCGTCCGATCAGCGAAAGTTAAGGCCCTTCGAGCTTGGTTAATACTTGGATGGGAGACCGCCAGGGAACACCAAGTGTTGTAGGCTTTTTTTGTCAGCAAATTAATTTAATTTATATCTCATTATTTTCATTTGAACGGAGTGAGCAGTGAATACAGTAAGGGAATTGTCACAATTGACACAATAAACTTTTTAGTTTCCTAAAACACATTGAACACAATGATTTCGCTTCAACATTGTAGAGCCTACCATGTGTAAGGATTGGCAGTAATTGATTCTCTGAGATAAACCAATGAATGCGTATATATTTGAACGCAATATAATCGAATGCGTGGCTTTCTAGTATACAGTAGTATTTTAGCCCATAGCTATTTATAGTGTCTCAGCGTATCAATAAATGGTAGATCGTCGTTTTCAGTCTGTTTTTCTACAGTAAATTGTATATATTTATTTAATTTGTTAAGATTATGCAACATATCGACCTTGTCGTTATTTACCAGAGTCCAGTTATCATCTATAACTGGTCCGATAACTCGTCAAACTGAACCATTGAAACATTTGGAAGAAAGCCCAACCCTTTACAAGCTTTATCCTCTAAGCGATCCGCGACAGATAAAAAGGCAGCTTAAAATAGGTGGAATTGGATTTCCCATAAGCAACCCTCGCATTTGCACAAAAAATTTGTCCTCAACCATAAATTTTCTCTGGTTTAATACTAATTGTAGTAAAATCTCACACATTGATACCAGTACATGCAGTGTATTAGGGTCATTAGATACCATCTCCATAGCAATCTTTTTTGATTTATTCTTATTGGCGGTTTGGTTAAATTTCTTTTTTATTTATTTAAATTCCTTAAATACCAATTTTGGGATAGAATTGCTCAATTTTAATCTGTATCTGATTAATGAGCCTCGTGAAGGCCCAACGAACGTGTTGTTTTTGTGTAACTGAACGTCAAAACATATTTGGCAATTAATTACACAGATCATATTAATTAAAGGCATAACTCTCATCAACCAAAAGTATAGTGAACTAGTTTAAATTGGCAATATTTAAGATATTGTAAAACAATAATTATTTTGATGGATAACATGTAAGAGCAAATAACCAAGCGGGTGTAAACGATACGCCGACAACCATTATTAAAGCTAATTACATGGCTGTCGTCGTAACGTTTACACCCCAACAATATGTATATACAGTATATATAATATGAATATATGTCAGTGTAAAACCTAATCAATAAAAGCATAAATAATAGATATGAAGGTAGAGCTTACCCTTTGAGAAAAAAATCTAACAATAGAAAGGGAACGCATGTGTTTTCCTTATCGTTTAGAGTAGGTGTCTGGTGAGAAATAATGAGGATTATTACGCCGTAAGGTTGGCTTTAGTAACACTTCCTATGATTGTGAACTCAGATTGAACTATAATTGTAAAGCTTCTGATTTTCGTCTAGAGCGTGTTTAGGGGAGGCATGCACTTTACTGTTGGGGGATGTTAACAAATTATTTCGCAGAATTGAGATTGAAGGTACCAACTATACTATATTAATTAAAAGTATTATTTTTTCTAACTAACTACATTAACGCATCAGAAATGGACAAAAAAATTAACATTCTGTGTCCTATTTTTAACTAATGAGGCATTGTTGTACAACCTCGGCAGCATATTTTTATAAAACCTAGCTAGCTCCACCTTGCTGGAAGGCCTCATTAGTCTTTCCCGATAACTGCACTGTGCGTGTTCTTTGTTTATTATTAATTTCGTTGGGCACAGATTAGCAAATTCGTCATTGACCCTAAGGTGGGATCGAACTGGCGACCTCCGAGTTGGAAGTCTGACGCTCTAACCATTCCACTAGCGGCACATGCAAAAGGTAGACCTGGAAATACTACCTGATACCTTGTATGTCCGCAATTTATGTCCTATGGCCTCCCATCGTTCAAACCACACATCTGAGACCACTGTTCTCAAACCTACTGTACTTGGCCGTCTTTGAAACGCCATAAGGACGTAAATTGCGGATATACAAGCTATCAGGTAGTTTAAGTTTATCAAAACTGCAATTTTGGACTTTTCTCCTCCGTTTTTATTTTAGTTCTATGTATTATATATAATATATTTTCTTCTATGAATTATCTGTGAGCGGATAATGTAAAATGTTGACCACAGTCAACACGTGCCCTCTGTAATTCAATAGAGTTCGCAAATGCATTCACCTACACATAAGTCACTCATCACACATGAGACACTCATATATCTGTTTGAAGCCAGAAATTAATTATTATAATACTGTTCTTGGAGATATATACTACAGCAGTATGAATACCGGAATACGTAATAGTTATAACTATATAATACCAACAGTTATAGTAGGCCTATGGATTCAAATATTATACAGGTATATGGGATAGGCACAACTATATATACCAAAGTTATAATAGGCATACAACCAGTTCTACGGTGCAATTAATTTGCAATTCGAGGGTCTCGCCTCCACAAAGTGTAAGAAGTATTTCCCCTGCCCTTCGCTAACATCTGTTACAATATGAATACAGTAAAAAAACTCTCTTAGAAAATATTAGCAATGGATCACTTTCGGCTAAGGTAGAGGCAAGCGAGAAATATAAGGGAGTATGACCTGGATATAATTAACTTCAAAACAAAAACACGACAAAATTATAGCTAACAAAAATTATAGCTTAATAACTAACATATTGATAATAGTTAAACTAACTTTACAACTCCCTAACGTATCAGAAAATCATTATTATTTACGATTGTGTGTACGACTGACTGTATGTACTTGAAGGAATAATCAGATTTTATTTTATGCAATATATGCTGTGCAATTTTATTTTATTTTATTGATGTCAAATTAATTGAACGAACGGATGAAGTGGTAGGCATTCACCAGCGGCAGCATAGTGTAAAGATGATAGAAAAAATAAAGTATTGAGGGTCTTTAGCTGGTTATATTATATTAGATAAAGATACAATAGTAAACGTTTTCGACCTACCGGTCTGCATCAGACTATGTACTGGCAACTAACAGGAAAAGGTGGGGGTCTATATATATAAGTTATAATTAATATTTTAATTAATACTTTAATTAATATAATATAACCAGCTAGAGACCCTCAATACTTTACATTTTTTATATCAATTTAATTGATTATACTTTAACTTAACTTAACTCATATCATACACACATGAGACACTCATACCCATAAAAGGCTGGGGTACAAATGATTTTTACTGATTTTTTAATTATAATCAGTAATTAATTCTAAGCAAATATATAAAAATTAATTATATACAATATTTTAGAAATAATATATTTTTTAAATTTTAATTAGAAATAAAAGATGCATCGGATATTCTAAAAGTGTTTGCAAGGGTGTGTTCCATCCCCCAGCCTCCATTTAAATAGTTTCTCTCTTTTACCAGTGTTAGCTTCCTATTGGTCAATATATCGCAGGGTGTGGTTTCGTTTGCAATTATTATGTTCAACATAATCTACTCATATTTTTTTTTGACTAAAATAACATATGTTTTACTAGTTTGCTTCCTTTATCCCTCGTGAATAAATTTCCACAATAACATCTTCATAATTACTTGTATTCCACCCCATTGTTCGCAAATGTCAGGAAAACATGTTTTGTAAAGAATAAGCGGGGCATTAAACAAATAGCAATTCCTTTAATCACCCTAACTTTGTGTTTTGTATGGTTGATCATGATTAGTTACTGGAAAAAAGTTAGCTACGTTACTCACTATGTAAACTGTCTCGAAAGAGTTATTAATTTAATTGTCCGGCACTTCAGATTTCTGTGTTCCCCACGAACTCGCTGAAACTGGGAGGAAATTGTTGTCGCGTCTCGAATATGTGGTAATTAAATACAGACTCACGGAAAACAGAATATCCCAGCTATACTGAAGTCATAATTTCTATCCCAAAATTCCAAAATTACGTAAGTCAGTTAGTATTAACAGTGATTAGCTATGTAGCAAATTATAATTTTTTGAGGATAAATTATCACGTCACAGTTATACATCTGATAGAAAAGTGATAAAATATAAAAGTGAAAATCAAGTTCATTTCCATTGAAATCTTAAAAATTCCCTTGTTTTAGACACTTCAAACTTTCATTTTTGAATCGTTTCCATCCGGGCTTGGGTTGGCTTTATTTTTAATGAGGTTTTAAACCTTCTAAAATTTCGTGAAAAATTAACAAACTGGAAATCGCTTGAATGGGATGCAGACAGTCTAAGAGCACGAATAATTATTGACTGGCACCTCTGCAACCTCTTCGCCGCATTTAAAAGAGAAGATGCAATGAGACAGAAAATGATTGAAAGTGACGCAGTGAGTAGGGATGCCCTAGTGATCCCATTACGGGGCTTAATGTGTTTATTAATATGGAGCGCCTACTTAGTAAGAAAAGTGATACGTGCACATAAACATGAAACAGTGGAAGCAACCCTACCCTAGCCACGGCTACGCCAGGTTCATTGTGTCGAGTACAACACGTTCGTGGGGCCTTTGCGCAACACGAGGCTCAGTTATCAGATACAGATTAAAATTGAGCAATTCTATCCCAAAATCGTCATTTAAGAAATTTAACCAAACAACCAATAATAAGAATAAATCAAAGAAGAGAGAAAAGTTCCCCCCTTCAACCCCCTCTTAATCTGCACGACTGCCGGACTGCACCACCGCACCCCAATCCAAAGGCGCACAGAGGATTAATGAAAGGCAGAGGTATTAACAGGAAATTTGTGTTTTAAATTTTAGGCATAGAGGCGACCCAATTTGTAAAAATTATTAAAACTTACCTTATGCCGATATAATTGATAATGAAATATTAATTTATCATGTCAACACCTCAACGAAATTATTTAGCTAATTATTCTAAAGAATCACGATTAAATACTCAGCCAATCAATTTGCAAGATAAAGCAATCCATGTCCTATTGATGTAATTACTCATGGCCAAGTAGTTGTGAGGTGGTTGGACTGGTTCCCCCAGCGCCAGCAGCTAGAGGCTATAGGCAATATCAAGCATGACAATGAATAAGGGAGCTGGAAGTGCCATTTTGTTAACTTAATTACGTTTAGATTAATTAAAAACACATTTCTTAAAGCAAATCACTTGAAATAATTAAAAACTATAATGGGATGGGGTATGGGGAATACAGCTGTATAATTTTTAAGTATAATTATTGAAATCTTATACTATAAGCTAATTAATTTCCGTTAAACGACAGGCTTGAAAGTGCTTTTAAAATTGAACACAACAGAACGACAGAACAACAGACACACCGATTGAGTTAGTGGTACCCACGCTAAGCTCGCTTTCGTGGCTCGCCCCACAAACACATCACCAATCAGGCTCTATACAACTTAATGCTAACCATAATACAGCATTCAAATGTTAGAATAGTACGTGTTATCTACTGTAAGGTTATATCTCTTATACACTACAGTAATACCTGTAATTTGTTGTTCTTCTTCCCCAATGATAGGACATCAAAAGAGTTTGAATGTAATGTAAAAAAGACAATTCGATTCCCTAAGGAACCCCATCTATACCGAGACATGCTGACAAACTAATTATAACTGATCACTAACGTTACTAGTGTGTGTCGCAGTATCGGGTGTCGTATATTAGTTAGGCCTTAGCTGCATTTTTAAGAACGCTGTGCCGGCTTGTCGACAAAACTGCGGCGCCACAACTCCCTATCACCCATGACATTTGCTAGATCATCCGCATCTTCAAGAGCCAGTGTCCTTTAAGATGCGTCTCAAGAAAGTCATGGGCTGTCCACCATGCTTATTCACTCCATGAGGCTGCCGAAGCACTACGATTATGCACTGGCTGGTCCTCACGGCGAAAGCAATGTCCTGCAAAGCGGAGGCGACTTGGTTCTAGTGTCAAGCTTGGGAGAAGCAATGAGACACCTCCAATGTTATACAGTGTCTGGTTGGAGATGTGTGCATTGTACTTGACACAATGAACCCGGCGTAGCATTCTTGTGAATGTGCCATCCAAAGATTTGGTGTCCTCGGCAGTTAGAGCCCAGCATGGACTCCCATAGAGGAGTACTGGAACTACTGCTGCTCTAAATAATCGGACCGTAAGTTTCCGATTAATTCTCGGTGACTTCCAAATCCTGGAAAGCCTATTCAAGGCTGCCCATGCCTTTCCCTTACGTATTCGAAGGTCCTCACCTGACTTCCGGATCCATGATCCCAGGTAACAGAAGTCGTCCACATGCTCAAGCATACCATCCTTTGAGCTTATGCTCATCCGATCAGAGACTTGCTGAGGACTTTCAAAGTTAACTGTCAAAATTTTGGTCTTTCTGGAGTTAATAAAAAGACCAACACTAGAAGCAGCATGTTCTAATGAGCTGAGGAGCCGTTGGGCTCCCTCTAGTGATTCTGAGAGTACTCGTTAAGTCATCAGCAAAGTCTAAATCAGTTAGGTACTTGGCAGGATTTCCTCGACTTCTGGAGCCAGTAGGTGGAGTTACCATCACCCCATCATCATTATGATGATCTAAGGACATGCGTAGAACAGCACAATTAATATATCATTGGAGGGGACTCATATTGGCACGACATTGCTTTCGAAAATTTACCAGACTGTGTGTGTGCTCCACCATCGTGTGCTTTGGCATCCTGATGGAGAGAATAAGCATGGTGGACACTGGACTCTAGTGGACAGCCCATGATATTCTTCAGACGCCTCTTAAATGTGACTGGCCTTAAAAATGGGGGAGAATCTCGCGAACATCATGTGGGATAGATAGTTATGGCGTACAAGTTAGTCGATAAGATGACAGCATTCTTAATGCATACTGCATTATCAGCATACCGTTTGTGGATTGCATTGTTTTATTTAAACCAGTTGTTTGTAAGTCAGCATAGCATATCAAGTGCGCTAAAATGCAGCAGGCCGATTATAGTAGTATTAATAGTAGTAGTGCTCATAACATCAGACATTTCCTGATGAGATGACTGTATTATAAATGGTAATATCAATATCTTTGTAGTACTTGTCTGGAGGGTAGTTGGATCTTACGTGCTTTTGGAACGACATAACCGTCAACTTGCTTTATGGTCAATATGCATTACTGAGCAATATAATGCTTTTCACTCCATTGATTTGGGTGGTGACAGAATTTTTAGAGACAGGGAGGAAACTGGACGCAAATCCCATCTTGACGAATTGATATCCCGCCTCAATGTTAAATTTTCAATTTCGGGAAAGGAACAGGTTACAGTGGCACGTTATTTTAACCAAAACAATAAACTAAACACAATAGAACAGGTTAGAGTTTATTTTTGAGAATAATCATCTGTTATTTGCGTCGAATTTCCCCTGGAGAGGGATGAAATTTATTGCGTCCAGTTACCCCCCTACCCATGGAATACTAAATATACACGGAACCGCATTAGTGTTATTTTTTCGGCCCCGAAATTTTTTTCAATAAAATGGTAGTATATGCCATAGAAACCTCAGAAAAAAAATTTAAGCAAATTTGACCGGAGCGTTTCCATGGAAACCGGGCAAACATAAAATTTCTAGGTTTTGCCATGAATTAATTATTTTTTGCATCTACTACCCTATTTATTTTTATCCTATTTATTTTTATTTCTAGCACAGGTAACTATAGCAACGAGGTAAAATCTATTAATAATATATATATTAAATATATTTAAATAAACACTGCTGTGGAAGCTAATTTTGACACTTTTATTAGTTTTATATATTACCCTCCCCCCCCCCCCCCCCCCCCCCCACCCTATTGATACAATATAATATCAATTCAATTTATAATTAAATATAATTGTGTAGTGATTGTGGCACTACATTGTGTCGAAAACAGTAATTTATTCTATCCTACTTTATATAATGTAATATATACAGTATGTATAGGGAGGCTATGTAATTGATTCTTTATGCAGTATAATAATAATAAACCATTAATAGAAACGGCGTTTCGGCCGGCTTTAGGCCTCTTCAGCAGTACTGCCAAGTACTGGACACCCCATTTCCAAAGATGTATAGCTGTCACTAGTAGTGGTGATTGTCAAGATACGAGTGGCGATTCTCCTATTATTCTGATTGCTGGCAGAGTCTCCAGGTGGCAGTGGTTGTAGAATCATCAGCCAGGGTGGCAGTGGTAGTAGAGATGACAGCCAGGGTGGCAACGTGGCAGTGGTAGTAGAAACAACTAGCCAGGGTGGCAACGTGGTAGGTAGTGGAAACGACAGCCAGGGTGGCAACGTGGCAGTAGAAACAACTACCAGGGTGGCAGTGATAGTAGAAACAACTGCCATGATGGCAACGTGGTAGGTAGTGGAAACAACAGCCAGGGTGGCAATGGATGTAGAGTCAACAGCCAGGGTGGCAGTGGTAGAAGAAACAACTACCAGGGTGGCAGTGGTAGTAGAAACAACTACCAGGGTGGCAGTGGTAGTAGAAACAACTACCAGGGTGGCAGTGGTAGTAGATATGACATCCAGGGTGGCAACGTGGCAGTGGTAGTAGAAACAACAGCCATGGTGGCAACGTGGTAGGTAGTGGAAACAACAGCCAGGGTGGCAATGGATGTAGAGTCAACAGCCATGGTGGCAGTGGTAGTAGAAACAACTACCAGGGTGGGAGTGATAGTAGAAACAACAGCCAGGGTGGCAGTGGTAGTAGAGACGACAGGCCAGTGCCAGGCAGTTTTGAAAGGGATGGATGTTATTTTGATTAATATCTGACTAAAGAATCCGTTTTTTCTTGTATAACTGTGGCGCTTTAAATCCATTCAGTCCCGTTTTATACATTTCCTGTTCATCAATAATTTCTTTCATGTGACTAGCCTCAGCCTTAAGGAAAACGTTTACCAGTTTTTGTAGTAATTTTGGTTTGAATTTCTCGCTGTGTTCAGAGCAGACAACTTCAGTGGTATCTATTTGGTTTATTAGTAGTCTATGTAATGTTGGACTCGCTTTGTTCTTGTTGTTTACCGTTTTTTTTAACTAGCTAGTATTTTTTGAAATTATAAAAAAATGTGAAAACATTGATTCTAGAATGTTTTCCAATATTAAAAAAACACTAAATAAAATATTATTTTTTTTATTTTCAAAAATACTACTAGATGTCAGAAAAAATGTCTACTAAGGTTCTAGAACAATCACCAATGTTCTAGAACATAATAAAATGCAATAAAACCAAATAAAAAGACATACAAATTTTATAAATTTGCTGTACCATGGCTACACACATACTATAGTAGTACCAAATAGATAACATGTCGTAGAACATTCCTTACCTGGCGTATTCAGCCCCTGACGAAGCGCTTGTTTCCATTCATTGCAAACAGCAACATCAATAGGAAACCGGTGCAAATGGTCTTTTGACTTGCAAACTAAACAAGTACGTGGCATGATGTAGATAGTTCACTATGTGTCGCCAGTGAAGTAATGAAGACCCTACTGTGTAGAGACTAAAGGTTACCGCGATGTAGGCCTACTGGTTAATTGTAATCGAAAAATTATCGGTTAAAATATTGTTTTAAAATAGTGCAGCTGTAGCTAGTTGTGGTAATAATAATATTGTTGACAAACCAACGCATCAATTTTACAACAGCGCAGTTCAAGAATAATGGCAGTACTACTTGTTGCCATAGAAATATATCGCAAATAAGCTTAAATCGCCCCCAACACTGCATTTCTTGTTGGCAAATTTGAAAACTTTGACGGATTATATCTCGAGAACGCTCCGGTCGAATTTGCTTAAATTTTTTTTCTGGGGTTTCTATGGCATATACTACCACTTTATTGAAAAAAATATCGGGGCCGAAAAAATAACACTAATGCGGTTCCGTCTATATTTAGTATTCCATGCCCTACCTGAATTTTTAATATACATAATAATATAAGTGGTTTAGGCTTTACTGATTGAATTTATTCCCATCAAACTGTGTAACGCATCAGTTTGTAGCTCAAAGATTTACAAGGATTACGGAATAATACGGAACCATAAAATGGTCGCTACTTCAAACTGCAGGAAGAATACTAATGTTTCCTGATCTTTGCTGTCAGATTTCAGTCTGGAAATTACCTTCACAGAATCTGTCTGAAAGTGATTAGCCGAGGTTTATGTGATAATTGTTTTTTTTTATTATTTGCTGTAAGTAGATAATGGTACTGTACTGGATAGTTGATGATTGTAAATATATCCTATATAATATGATGTTTAAATTCTAAGCGAATAGCTATGGATCCCTGTCATCAGATAACATTCTATATACAGTCAATCAACTTTTGTCTGGTTATATACATAATTATACCCCCCTCACACCCCCCCCCCCCCCCCCCCCCCCCCCACTTAAGGGGGGGGGTACACCCCCCCTCAGGTCAAAATTTTCATTTTTTGTTTTTTTATTTCATCTAGAGTAGAATTTAATGCGGATTTCAAATCTGGAAACGGCTTAGCGAGATCTCTTTTACTTCTCGAGTAATGGCTGGTTTTCCGTCTGTATGTCTGTCTGTCTGTCCATCGAAATATTAAAAAGGGCATAAAATAAGCAATCTGAAATGTTTACTGTTAGGATTTTTCTTAATGTCGATGTCTGTTTTAATATTTGGAATTATCTAATCACTATGTCTGTATCTCAGTCTGTCTCTCAGTTTGTCTGTCTGTTTGTATGTCTGTCTGTCTGTCAACATGTCCGTCAAATTTTAATTAATATATATTTAATAGATATTTGTGAGTTTTGTATTACATATTGAACAGTTGTCTAATGGACTAGTTGTCTACTAGTAATAACAAATGTGAACCATCATATAACAATAGCTAGTAATAATTATTCTGGGAAACAACCATAAACTTATTTTTTTTTAATTCCGCAGGCTCTGAGAATAATTCACGTGCTGCGCGAAGTCTTCATGTGCAGCATGAACTTTTCATGTGCCGCGTGAAGGCTTCTCATTCTGATCAAAAAGCTTTCCGAGGTGCTCGATTAATTAACGTGCTTTATGAAGAATTTAAGTGCTACGTGAAACCTTCACCTGCTGCGCAAATGTCTCACGTGCTGCGCGAAGGTTTCACGTGCTGCGCAAAGCTTAATGTTCTGTGTAAAGGCTTATTATAAAATTATGTGGAAATTTTTATATAATTTTGAATGTTTCTTAAGGTTATCTCATTATTCCATGACTATTTATTACTAAATGACGAAATAGTATGCGATCAAATCAATACGCCAAAATGTAATTTGTTCACGTGCTGCGCGAAGTGTTTTTTGGCAAGCACTCTAAAATTATTTTAACAGGTTGTTAAAAGTGGGTAGGGGTTTTTTTGAACCAAATTTCATGAAATCCATTGAGAAATCACAAAATATGGATAGGGGATAACCAATGGGAAAAGAAAAGGAGATACCAGTACTGAAAATAGCGGGAACATTTGAAATATATTGTTCTTAAACTTTAAATGCGTTTATCTCGGAATTGTATTTTTCACATTCAAAATACTACTACTCAGCCATTTCTTAACCAATTTTCGAAATTTTTTTTTTGTTTGATTTCTTTTCGGGTTTTGATCAAAAGTTATCGGTTAGAATTTTGAATTGTGCCATATTAATTTCTTGAAATTAGTTAATATCTATTAAGTAATAATTAATATTAGTTAATAATATTTAAAAAATATTTAAGACCTAAATAAAAAATGTAACCGATAAGTTTTGTGGAGCCGAGGATGCTGATTCAGAAAAACCAAGTTTCGAAAATTTTCGCCCAAAATTGTGAGACTAGTAGTGTTTTTAGTGAAATTAACAATTTCGCTGGTGGCCGCTAGAGGGCGACGCAAATTTGAAAATTTTTTTTTTGAACCCAATCTTTGGCCATATGTTAATCCCCCGAAAGGTATAAAATATACAAAATTACACACAAGCAGAAATTATAGCCATTTGCAAAAAAGGTCCATAGGGGGGTGTACCCCCCCCTTAAACCCTTATCTACTTCCCAATATCCACCCCCCCCCCCCCCCCAACCACCCCCTACAGGGTACACAATTCTACACAGTACAATCTGCCCGTCCATATCGCATTTTGTGTCCACCGTTACCTAAAATTTATGAATCTCTAGAGAACAATTTCTTGATAGCTAATTATTTGTAAGCTTTGAAGGATTTATCATTATTGATGATTTGATGACTAATACTCATTCATGAATCACTTATAATTTATCTTGATAATCTAATATATAATGAAAAAAAGATGATTACACATGAAAGATGATAACATTATTGATAAATAAGGTCTGGGTTTGAAAACAAATTCTTTTTCAAATATTGTGTTGAAAAATCCCAACCATGTAAATGATAAAATAAATTTATAAACGCTTAAAATTTTCCGATAAAATCAAATTTCTGTTTTTAGATTTTTTTAGACTTTTAGATAGATTTTGTTTCTACACCAAATATTTAATTCCTGTTCTTCGAATGCCACAACTTCTTACGTTGTAGAGACAGGTGGGGTAAATGGACGCTATTCGCATCTACTGTAGGTATATTAATATCCGGTATCCATGATTACAATCCATGATTAAATTATCAATTGAGGGAGAGGAGTGGGTTACAGTAGTGGCTAGTTATTCTAACCAAAACAATCAATTAAAGTCAATGACACGGTTACAGTTTGATTTTTGTGATTAATCCGATGTTATTTGTATCGATTGTTGTTCGCGCTTTTAGACCTTCTAGAGTTTAACCTGCTAATTTATGTGTCTTATGTTGTCTGACAGCCCGCACAAAATATGACCACAGTAAAATTCTATAGCCGAGAGTGGCAGTGGGTAGGCTACTTTGCATTATTCGATTGATCTCTACTATATAATCTCCAAAAACTATGTTTATTTTCAGGGCAATATCAACAGTTTTGAGTACTTTAGATGCTGCGCTTTAAATATCAGACAGAGTTATGACTTATACTAATCACAACGGAGGGTTATGGAACATCACAGTTTTACATTCTTTAGGAATGTGTAATTATTCGCTCACACTCACTTTACTGACAATAATACTGAAACACGTTAATTTGCCGACTGTTACCAATTTTACTCATATATAAGGAGAAACTTAGCTCGCTTACGTTGGGGTTATGAAATAGTATAAAATTCATATAGAATTTGAGCCAAGCAATTGTTACTAATGTTCCCTTGCTTACCTCAATAATAAAGAAAGTTAGTGGGGATTATTGATTTATTCATACGTATTCTCCAAATATAAACATCCATTAAATATGTTACCAAACAACAATGAATAACAGTATAAAATATGCGGTGCCGGCAGTTAATCAGCAGTCAGATGTTTTCCGTTACAACAATCCGGGGTTTAGATGTCAGGATGTGCTTACAGCACATGCAGTGCTGTGTAGAGAGTGTCGAGACTGACTGCCGTAAGTGGTGAGATAATTTACTATGTTTCTACATCCCTGACATGACCATCTCTGGCCACTGATGGTCTTGGGCAGAAGTTGGAATAGCCTATTCATCATTTTAGTTGGTCAAGAGTGGGTGTTGGAGCAGTGTTAGTTTCTAGGGGAACTCAGCTGGGAACCAGGGGTGCTACCTTACATCCTAGACACTAACTGGGGGCAATCTTAGATTCTAAATGCAAATTTAAATCCTGGGTGCGATCTACAGGTGCGACCTTGATTGTTGCATTCGAACTTAGAAACTAAAAATATAAATTTAAATTAAATAAAAATTAAATACTGTAGGCCTACCCTACCCTGTAATATGGCTAAATATTTTTACAGTATGAAGCCTACAGTATGTGCAGTCAGACAGTGTGCAGTGCTGTCAGACTGATCTGTATGTAATGTACTGATGTAGTATGCCTACGAATGCAGGGTATGAACAGAACAGAACATACAGCTGTAAAGACATATGCTATTCCTGTATTCCAGAGATGCTAGACAGTACAGATGCTAAGACTGGTTAATGTCACTACTGCTGAACTGTAGCGTACTGCTGTACTAGGCCTACCGTAATTGTTGTAATATAGCCAAACTGCTGAACTGCCAAGAATTGCAGTATCTCAGGTCTCAAGATATAAGTTCGTATCTATTTTCTCAGGGTCTAAGTTCGTGTGTAGGATCTAAGTTCGGATCTAAGTAAGGTTCTGAGACAATCGTAAGGATCTAAGTTCGCATCTAGGATCTAAGGTCGCTGGTCGAATCAGTAATATCACACCAAGGATCTAAGGCCGTCAACTAGATAGAGCCCAGGATCTAAGTTCGTGTCTAGGATATAAGGTAGCATCCCTGGTTCCCAGCCGAGTTCCCCTAGAAACTAATATTATTGTTTTTCACAGTTGGTTTCAGGTGATTTACTGCTGGTTTCAGGTGGTTTACTGCTGGTTTCAGGTGGTTTCAGCTGGTTTCAGCTGGTTCAGTATTTTAGTTCGTACCGATAAGGTAGCCAATAGGATGGCTGCACCTGGAGGTTTAGAATGTTGTATCGTCCAGAGGCCAATGTAATGTGTTAGCTTATGGGCAATGTATTTTCCCCTTTATATTAATGGTCACATGCATTGTGCAATCAGCTGGCATTTTATGCCTTGTAGTAGAGGTGAAATAGTTTTCCACCGCATACGGTGTGCTATCATCACTACAGCTACACTCTACTACAGCCTATTAATAGAAACGTCTAGCAAACAAACTCTATTATTTTACCGGCCTACGGCCAAGCCTAGTCAGTCTATCCACCCAGCCAATAGCTAGCGCGCGCGCGTATGGAACAATCATAAAGTCAATCGGTCGGGATCTCAGGCCAACCGGGATCCCGACACAATACTGGATGCTAATCTACCAGTGATAGGTAACCTAACCCAGGAGGCACGCTTGGTTTAGGGTGTAACAAAAGGACGTCTATAGTCGGCAGCTGGGCTGTAGGCATTGGATAGGTGGAAGGTAATCAACCAACGGCTAGACATGCTGACAAGATCAGCGGAAGATAATCAACCAACTTCGACCTACTGTGAAGAAGCTTGTAGGAGTTGCGACCACAAGCAGTTTACTCCCGAACTGAAAGATATGAGCATGAGAACAGCTCAGCTCACAGCTCATTAGAAAAGGCTGCTTCTAGTGATTGAATTTTGTTAACACCAAGAAAACCAAAATTTTGACAATTAACTTTGAAAGTCCTCAGGAAATCTCATAGCGTATGCGCATGAGCTAAAAAGATGGTATGCTTGAGCATGTGGACGACTTCTGTTACATGGGATCATGGATCCGGAAGTCAGGTGAGGACCTCCAAATATACAAGGGAAAAGCATGAACAAATTTCTTGATTTGCACATTCACAATCGGGTTCTTTGTGTCAAGTACATTGCACACATCTCCAATCATATCATTGGAGGTGTCTCATTGCTTCCCCCAAGCTTGACATTTCAACAAAGACGCCTCGCCTCCTCTTTGCAGGGCATTGTTTTCGCCCTGAGGACCAGCCTGTGCACAATGTAGTGCTTTGGCAGCCCCATGGAGAAAGTAACCATAGTGGACAGCCCATGACTTTCTTGAGACGAACCTTAAAGGACACTGGCGTTGAAGATGCGGATAATCTCACGAAAGCAATGGTGGATTGGGTGTTGTGGCGGTGCAACTTTGTTGATAAGCCGGCGTAGCATTCTTAATGCATGCTGCATTGGGCTTGCCTATTGTGGATTGCATGGTGGTGACTAAATATTTTAATTAATAGCATCTCAATGTGCTGTTATAGTTATATAGATAAAATTAATATCTATACAATTGTGGTTATAAATATATTTGGAATATTACTGAATTTGATTTTCGGGGGCTGGAGGGAGGTGGAAGTCTACCGCCTGCACCTGACTTTCCGCTAACACCCTTGGATGTTTTATTTATAAATTACTTTAATTTTATTTTAATTTGTTTATTTTAATAAATACCATCGGCTGAGGACACCCGCAATGGGCAAAATGCGCATCCGGACATATAAAACATTTTTTTTAAATCAGCCCTCACCTCATTTCCACCCCCCTCCAGCCCCTAGGAAGCACTTCCTTCGTATGACATATAGATGGACATATATGGTCAGACTGTACTCCTCCACCCATTTGATCTAACAGAATACGCTTGATTGGCGGGTAAAAATTTGAGTATACTGAATTAGACCCAATTGAACCCACACTAGACTCATTTGACCCACAAATTTTTTTTCTTAAAATTGAAATTGTAATCGTTTAAGTAGGTGTTCGAGAATTTCATCCATAAATCGTCGTAAACTAGAATGTTATGATAGATATGAGGGTGATGGTATTTTGCTTAAAATAAGCGAATGCAGATTAACATCAATTTGAAAAAAATCCGACCCATAGTTTAGCAAGCCTTTACTTTTACTACCAAAATCATTCTGAATAATATGACATAATATGATAAATTGACTTATAATAAAGTATAATAATTTATTTCAACATTCTCTCTCGCTATTGAGTATTCATAACTCATAATGCAATATGTAATTAATAAATATACTCATGACAGCTAGAAAATGTAATCTCATAATATGTCTTTTACTATGTTAATTAATGTCATCCATTAATTAGATTTAAATAGATGCATTATATGCTTTGCATATTTATCTTATAAATCACTGTACTCAGCATCATTATGAAGTTTTCATAACGCTTGGTGGGATAAATATTTCTCCATTTGACGCAACACCGCCGCGGCCGCTATGAGGGAGGTGAATACCGCGGCCGCTCCTAAAGCCGCAGGCCATCGCTAACTATATAGGTTAACTTGGGATTCTGGGGGACTTTTCGATGAAGGAACTGACCAAATTTTTTTATTTTCTCGCCAGGGGAGCGGCTCGGAATTCTAAGATATTAGCAACTCTAACATTATTAAATCTAACCCTTCGACGGACACGGCGGACAAAAAACCGTCATTTTTTCGACAATTTTAAAATTTTTTTGAAAGGCGCTCTACAGTGGCTCGAAAAAACCCTAGGTTATTGCTTAGCCGACGTCGGGATACGATAGAAGGGATTAATTAGTGAATTCGTTTTTTTTTCAAAAAATATTACCACGCCTTTTTTCCGAAAATGTCCGTCAAAGTTGAAAAAACGGACAAAATGACTTTGCGGGATCCGCTATAACTCGGCTAATATTAATCGTACGGGGACGAAAGTAACGCGGTTGGAAAGGGGAAGAGTGGTACTACCTTCGTATCGAATGGGGGTAAGATATTTATTAAAATTTCGGGTGGAAAAAGGGGCTGTAAATTTGTACGTTTTTGTCCGTCTTTTTTGGAAAACGTATTTCCGAAATGTTTAATTCGACAACGCGGGTAGGAATCCACTAATTCTTTTATGAAACTCGTAGAAGACCATTGGGGCTACGTTCCTATCGAATGGGGGTACAAAAAATATGTCGGCAATAGGGGCCAAAAAGGGCCAGAATTTGTAACGTAGTTTTTATCGAATAATTTTTTATTTTTAACTTTAGTTGGTTAAGGTACATTCTATACAGTCAATATCCATACGGGGAATTCAAATATGCTATCGGTTTTGCTCCAAGGATGAAATTAAAAAAATGAGGGCCAAAATTATAATTTCGCGCTTCAAACTTGCTTCGCGGGAAATCGTCTAGCTCGAAAACTACTTAACTTACGGGAGATTTGTTTACACAGACTTATAGTGCGTTAAATTATCTATCTAACAGCGTTAATCACAGCGCCGGAGGTATTATAAAACTGGAGCGGCAGGCGATCGTGTGAAATATAATATTTATAAAAAGGGACGAAAAAATTTTTTTTTTAACAAATCGCTATTCCATTATAATTTAGCGTATTGCGCCAAAAGTACCTGTAAAAAGTATCAAATTAACTCCGCTATCTTTTATCTTAACATATATAATTAAAATTACGAATTTTAAGGGTCGAAAAATATCGCGTTATTTTGACCCTTTTTTTTAATTTTTTTGGGGCCAAAAATAACCCCTTCTCAAAAGATTAAGAAAAAAATTACGGCAAAGAATATACCAATTTTATTGAATTTGGACCACCAGAACCGAAGTTAGAGCGATTTTAGTGAAAAAATAAAAATAATTTTTTTTGCAAAAAAATTAAGAATGGTCAGGTCAATATTGGATTTCGAACCCGCGAACTTAGGTTTCATTAACGTGATTGATAACCACTAGACTATGTGACCAAGAGAATTTGAAATTTTCGAGTGACTATTTTTAAACATAAATAACTTCGGTTCTACAGGGCCGTTTAATCTGAAACTTTTTTCATTGGACAGAGAATAGATTGTAGTGTGTGAAATAGGATAAAACTTGGGAAAAGACTTATGAGCACTTAGTGCAAAATGCACTTAAATAGTGGACATTTTTTCGATATTTCAAACACTATTATTTCCAGTTCTATTCATCGTAGAATGTTATTTTTTGGATTAAAATGTAGTTTGGAATGATTTCTAACTATAATCGTAACATTTGTTTAACTTTTTATGTCTATAAAGTGACTTAAAATGTCCATGAATATGGTCCAAAATCGCAAATCGAGATTTATTAAATTGGATTTTTGACACTTTTAGCGACTGACACTTGATCATACACCATCGTAGATCGGTAGAGGATAAACATAAGTTTGTTAAATAAGAGCCACCATTACGATCTGCTAAAGTGCATTTGTACAAATAAGTGTGCAAAAGTGCAAATTTTTTAATAAGGTCAAATTATATAGTATTGGGTTATTTTCTTTGCAGATACTTTATTTTCATATTAATATGTTGTTTGAACCTTACTGAGCGCATTAGGGGATATGCGTACAAATAACCGGCCCTTATGAGGCTTCGATTGGGTAAATTAATAAAACATAAGGTTGTATAGTATAATATTCTAAAAACCAGTGTGATATTAAATGCACTTTAAATAATAAATAGAGATCAAATAACAAATGGACCACACAATTAAAAACTCGCACAATTTTGTACTTATTATATCGCTTCAAATTAATTCAACAGTGGGTATTTGGGGGAAGGGGGAAGTTACAGTGTGCATTCGGGGGAAGTTTGGTGAACTGCATTTATGCAGTGAATCCAAACTTCCCCCTTTGATATATCATATACTTAAGACATGCTAGGGTGACGGGGAAATATTTGTTACTGTCACACTTTGCTTCCATTTATCCTATCCTTTATTATTACCCCAGTCAGATAAGAGATAATAAATCAGTAAAAACTAAACTAAACTGTCTTTCATGCAAACAAATTTCTAACTAAAGACGGGTGAATGACCATGACCATGGAAATAATTTTAAATATAATTGTATATCAACTATTTGGGGAGGCTTCCAAGTTAAACCCGAAAACAATTATTTTGTTACATATATAGTAAATAACGTTGTATGTTCTTCTTCCTCTCATAATAAAATATAAATGAAATATCTCAGATAGCTATGCCCTGTAACATTTCACAACCAAAATATTTAAGTGTGAAAAGTGTAGGCCTACCACACTCCGCCCAAACAACCGCAAACGCATAGCCAACAAATTTAACAAAAGGTTACATACATGTTGGGTTCATGACGAGATGAGTGAAAATTGATCGCGTAATATAAAGTAAAAAATTAAGAGACGGGCTGGCTCTCCTCCACTTTCTTACCCAATGGATATGTTGTTGTAATAATCTAATATTGGGGCGGCTTTCTCTCGGTAAATCATAATGTACTACTACTAGGTCGAGCGAACTCGGACAGTGGAAATGAGATCCTTCTAGGCTTCCCGATTCTCCATAGTTGTCGCAATTTCGTTTCTCCCAAGTTCAGTATCCCTTTCAAGTTGATCTACATATGTTATGGCAGGTCGTCCACGGCTACGCTTTCCATGAGTTGGTTGCCAGAGAAGTAGATCTGGTATGACCTCGTCTTTACTTCGCCAGCAGTGCCCACTGAATCTTAATCTGCGTTCACGGATGGTGGTTGATACAGGTGGTATTGTACCATAAAGCTCGGCGTTTGTCATGTGTTGTCTCCAGCTGATGTTTAGGGCTGCCCTTAGTAGTCGTGTGTAGCAACCATCAATTCGTTGTTCAAGTGATTTAGTCAGTGTCCGGGTCTCACCCCCGTATAAATATACACTTTACACTGTGGCTTGAAATAACTTAGTCTTCAGGTGCCTGGTGAGATCTGATTTCCAGATGGTATCCATTTTTGATAGAGCTACCCAAGCCTTTGCTTTCCTAACTTCTATGTCCTTTTTACTACTCTCTATCCATGATCCAAGGTACTGGAAGTCGTCGACCTTCCTTAGTTGATTATTATCAATGGTTGTCAGGTTTCCATCAACATTAAAGGTCATGAATTCGGTATTGGTAGCATTTATATGCAATCCAACCTCCTTAGCAGCCCTCTCCACTTTATTTAGTTGAAGCTGTGCATCTGCTAGCGTATTAGAGAGCAGGGCGATGTCATCCGCAAAGTCGGTGTCTGTGACTGTAGTTGCCGGATTTATACTGCTTCTGCATTCTTAAGTGGAATCCCAGATCTTCACCCTTTGTGGCCGTCCTCATCGCATAATCCAGCACAATTACAAATAGTAATGGTGCTAATGTCTCACCTTGCAGTCCGCCAGCCAGGATTGAGAAAAACTCAGTTTCACCATCTGGTGAGAGTACCTGCGCTTCTGTGTCACAATATAACAATCCAATGCCAGCAACAATTACTTCTGGTATTCCATAAGCTCTTAGGATTTCAAGCATTTTAACTCTATGGATGGAGTCGAATGCCTTCTTGAAATCCACAAAAGTCATGACTGCGGGGAGATTCTTTGACTTAATTCCTTCAATCATTCTCCGTAGTGCAAGTATCTGAGCTATTGTTGATCTACTTGGTCGAAATCCGTTTGGCTCTTACGCAGTAGTTTCTCTATGTGAGGCCTAATCTTATATAGAATCATTTTATTGTATATTTTGGCAGCTACCACAAGCAGACAGATCCCACGATAGTTTGTTGGTATGCCGAGGTCTCCTTTCTTGGGAAGAGGCTTTAGTTGACCTTTAGTCCAAATTGGTGTTGGCTTTTCCCCTTTTAACATCCGGTTGCAAACATTCAATAATGGTCTGTTTTCCGGTTTTCCGGTTTTCCATACCTCCGCTGGGATTTCATCTAATCCACTCGATTTATTATTGGACATGCTTTTAATGCTTCTTTGGAGTTCGGCAAGTGTGAAGTCCCCTGTTTCTATAGATAGTGTAGTGTCTTGTCATGTATTTTCCTTGTAGGGCTGACCTCGATGTTTGGTGGCTGCCCAAGCAAGTTGCTGAAGTGATTTTTCCACTTCTCAACAAATTTTTACAAAAACGTCTGATTTTTTGTTTGTACGTAGGTATCACTAGTCTGGATCCGACCAAAAACATTTTCGAAAAAATGTACTGGGGTGGTTATATTGCAGCACAAAAATTACAAGTAGTGCACAATTTTCACAAAATTTGAAAGTTACATTTTTCGGCTAATTGTTTTTCAATACAGGTTTTCTGGGGCGCAAAATTCATTGGAAAATATTTAAAAAGGATATGATTACTATAAATAGCTGTTTAGTCCTCTCTGCGTGGGAAAAAAATGAAAAAAACAAGTAACCAGCACTTTTCAGTTAGAACACAAAATTTTAAATTCACTTATAAGATTCTATAAATTCATATTTTCAGATTCAAATTTGGTGCTGGCACAACAATTTTCACCCACCGGCGAAAAATACAAGTTTGAAAACTCTTAGGAAATTTTTACTGATTCCATTCAATTCAGAACACTCACAAACCCGTATAACGCAAAAAACAAGGTGACACAATCAATTGATATATTTGATGGTTTTCAAAATTTGGTGCTAGCACCACATTTTGCACCCACTTCCGAAAAATACAAGTTTAAGATGTCTAGTTCGATAATTATATATTCCATTGAATTCAGAACAAAAATCTAAATCTCTTATAAACAACTAAACTTCTAAATTAATTTATATGAATTCCATACAATAGCTAACACCAAAAAACCGGTGTAAATCAAAAATAGAGATGTTACAAATCATATTTAATGAAATATAATTTTCAAAACACGCCTCAAAAAAGTGCCAAAAGTAGGGTTAAAAAATGGTGCGATAATTCGAAATCTACCCAATATTTTTGAAAACGGTTTTCACTACTAGGAAGACAATAGATTTTTATAAATGAATTGTTGTGGGGTGGGTGACGGCGAATTAAATATAATATGTTATAGTACATTATGATAATGCTCCTCCATAGCGAAAAATATCAACCGCCCCTATTGGGGCTCGAACCCGGTACCTAGGTTTCAAACTTCCGGTTATCATCAGTCGAGTGTGAGTCCTCTAAGACAACTGAGCAACCAGGGCGGTAGAAGATTTATTCGCTATGGAGTGGGCTATCATATTTAGGCCTTTTTTCAATCACTCATAGGAAAGTACAACGTAGCCCACTCCATAGCGAATAAATCTTCTACCGCCCTGGTAGCTCAGTGGTCTTAGAGGACACACACTCGGCTGATGATAACCGGAAGTTTGAAACCTAGGTACCGGGTTCGAGCCTATATTTTTCGCCATGGAGAGCATTATCATAATGTACTATAACATATTAAACAATAGATTTTTAGGAAAAGTCAAAAAATTTCAGATTCCCAACTGCGTTTGTTTTAGAATTATAACAAATAAACCACGGGGGGGTTCATATTTACCCCCCCCCCCCCCCCGGGGTTTAATACGATTAATGTTTTCGGTTGTTGGTTGTTCGGTTTTAAGTTTGTAGGTTATCTTAAGATCTTCTCTCTTACAAGTAACCTCAGAGTTTTGCCATGGCACATACTGTTTTCGTTTGGGTCATAATGTAATATGTAATTAAGTACTGTAATAAAGTTATTAATAGCAAAATATTACTTTTATCGATTTGACACGCCTCAACAAAGAGTATTTTTAACATAATTTTATTTATAAATGAAAAAAACATAGGAAGTCAAATCCACGTTGTTCCAACCCAAACAATAAACGAAAGTCAATAGAAAGGTAACAGTTTTATTTCGGGAGTAATTAACTGTGGAATTATTTCCGTCGATAATCCCCTCAAATGTTTTTGAATTGTCACCACCCAATTAAATGAAACAATCGATAGTTTAAAATGTTTTCCACACCAAACAGCCTAAGTCTTGGTTTCACTTCCCTATGAATTAGAATAGATTAACTGTTGAATGCTACACTATGTTAAGATATGTCACAGCTGTCCATATTATCGTGTAGAGGCGTACAGTATATATTTAATTTATTCCATTAATCCGCTGCATTTCGTTGCTATGTCGACGTAAGCTGACTCACTAATGATTGCTATCACTACATCGCATCCTTTCTCGAGCTATACATCTGTCTGAAAAGCCTTTGAAATGGATGAATTCTTCTCATTCGGAAGTGATTTATTACTACAGTATTTATTTGTTTCTCATAATTCGTGATAGAAAATATAGGCCTACTAATGCACTACCGGTAATTCAGATTGTGTTGCACTGTACTACGGTAATACTGTAACAATGTTCATTTTGCTATTTATGTACAGTAGGAAATAAAATAACTTTGTCTTACATAAGACAGAATAAGATTAATAACCACAGTCAACCACAATAAAGATATAATATATGAAAATGTTTCGCTTCTAAGCCTCGAAATATTATTTAATTATTTACCAAAAGTACAAATTATGTAATTCAAATTTAAATTTTGGAGTTATCCTGTACAAATACAATTTTTAATTTTAATTTCCACCACCACCAAAATTAAATTTAGTAAGAATTTTTACATCCCTCCACCAAACACAAGTCTAAAACTTGGATTCAGTACCGGTCTTGGAGGTCAAACCCCCGCAGACCGGCACCGTCCCCAAACCCGAGCGCCCTCCATGGCCGCCTACCGCCACGCAGGCACAGGGAGTTTGAGCGCAGCAGCGCAAACAATAGGCGCCTCCGCACTCCGCCCAGCACACAGGCTAGGCCTCGCTCGCGCATCCCACGCTGCCGGGCCACCAGGGTCTCCGCGAGGTGGCGGATTAGGATATCGGCCTCCTTGCACCACACCCCGTCGGTGGTTCCGACTAGGGGGGTGAAGGAGATCCGACGGTCCTCGCACACTGCGGCATAGTGTACCTTCTTGGCGCGGACCCTCTGCTGGAGAACGGAGTCTAGGGACCGGTTAACATAAGAGGGGGCGTCAGCGTTTACAACCGCAATGTCAAATGACGCCACCCTCTGTTCGGCCCAGACTCCCCTCGCCAGAAGGTCCGCCCTTACTCCACCCACCTCGCGGCCCTGTCTGTCCAGGTAGCCGGACGCCAGCGTAACCTCACGCTGGACGCACGAGCCCCCGAACGCGGACGCGATTAAGTCCCCGAAGACCTCCCGCACCTCGTTGTGCCGCTTGATAATCAAGCCCCCCGACTTGCAATTAAGGGCGTGGGACGTCGAAAAAGACTCCCCACACCCCTCGCACTTAGCCGGGAGGCCGGGCGGCGTCAACCCATACCGCAAGGCAAGGTTGTCCCGGAACACTTCGGGGTCCAGGTCGGTGTGGTCCACCGCCGAAGGCTGAGCGGTCAGCCACCCTCCCGTCTTGTGGGAGACCGTGCGCTCCACCGTGCGGCGCCGTTCGGCAGGAACAGCGAGGAGGGCGGACTCCAGTCTCGCCTTGTAAGCCGCTTCTTGGGTAATGCGGCTTTCAGCGAGGGCCGACGCGAGACACGTGGCGTGGTCTGCGACCTGGAGGGGGCGGTCCGACAGCAGCGCATCAACCACCCCAGCTGTGCCGGCCAGCGACGCCTCTCTAGCGTGGCACCGTCGCATTAACGGGTCCCGAATCCCGATCCCACCGTGTCGGACTGGCAAAAGAACCAAGTCTTCGTCAACAGCACCAAGGGGTATCCCGAACAATGCCGGGATGTAACTGTGCTGCAGCGCCTCCCGGATCGGAGCCAAATCCTCATCGTCGATTTCAACCACCCGGAGCAGGAAGTCCCACTCCGCTTGTAAGCAGCGGGACATTCCCGTATGAGCGGTCTGGGGATAATCCTCGGCCACCTCCGCCAATCTACCGATACTGTAGACCCACCCCGCAACTTTCTCCGCGATGAAACCCCGTAGCCCCTGGGAATCACCAACATAACCGCCCAGAAACCTGTGACCGGAGACGATCCGAACGCCCGACCTCCCAAACATCTCGTGTGCCTGCTCAACATACGCCGGTTTCACCACCAAGTAGGACTTGGTGGGCTCCGGGTTGTACCCAATTCGGGGTCCACTGAGGAGCAACTCCTCCCACCAACGGAGCACACCAGCGAGGGAACCAGCAGATGAGGCATCATCGGCATACCAGCACTGTCTTTGGTGGTGCGGTGTTGGGTCGCCAGGCGGGGTCGATGGCGGGTTGCCGGGTAGGGTTGACGGCGGGTCACCAGGCAGGGTCGACGGCGGATTTCCAGGTAGGGTCGACGGCGGGTTGCCAGGTAGGGTCAATGACGGGTTATCGGGTAAGGTAGACGGCGGGTCGCCAAGCAGGGACGACGGTGGGTTGCCGGGTAGGGTTGACAGTGGGTCCCCAGGCAGGGTCGACGGCAGATTGCCGGGTAGGGTCGACGGCGGGTTGCCGGGTAGGGTCGACGGCGGGTTATCGGGTAAGGTAGACGGCGGGTCGCCAAGCAGGGACGATGGCGGGTTGCCGGGTAGGGTCAGCAGCGGGTTGCCGGGTAGGGTCGACGGCGGGATGTCGGGTAGGGTCGACGGCGGGTTGCCAGGTAGGATCAACGGTGGGTTACCAGATAGGGTCGACGGCGGGTTGCCGGATAGGGTCAACGGCGGGTTGCCGGGTAGGGTCGACAGCGGGTTGTCGGGTAGCGTCGACGGCGGGTTGCCGGGTAGGGTCGACTGCGGGTTGCCGGGTAAGGTCAACGGCGAGTTACCGGATAGTGTCGACAGCGAGTTGCAGGGTACGGTCGATGGCGAGTCGCCGTGCAGGGTCGACGGCAGGTTACCAGGCAGGGTCGACGAAGGGATGCCAGGTAGGGACGACGGCGGGTTGCCAGGACACTCAGGTCTCCGGATGTCCCGTAGCCTCCGTATCATGGGAAGGGTCCCACAGCCATACCCAAGCATGGCGGCCGGGTCGCCCTGGGTGTACCCTTCCCTGCTCCAGAGCGGTACATCAGACCCTTGTAAGAAGAGAGCGGCGTGGCCGTTGTATGCATTAAAGAGGTAACGGGAACACCGGTGCCAGTAGACCCGCGCATTCCACAGGGCCACGGGGCGACTCAAACTGTTAAAGGCATTAGAGGCGTCTACGAGGAGCATCCCCTCGGTGGAGTCGTCCTCATACAATGAAGCCATCGCATGGACGGCGCCCTCAACACCCGCCTTAACACCCGCACAGAGTTGATCCGCCCCGCATTCCACGATGAAATCCATCTTGGTGGCGGCTGTGAGGCAGTTAGTCAGCAGCCGGTACAGGACCTCCCCAATGCCGATGGGGCGGACACCGGGTTCCTTGTCAATTGCGACGAGGCGACAGGCACGCAGCGCGCGGATCTCGCCCCAAGGTACCACCGAGTTGGCGAGGCGTCGAGCCAACCCGGCGACGGCCTCCCTGAGGCGGGAGCTGTGCGCCTCGTAGCGGGTAAGCAACGCACTCCATAATTCGGCGTCTCCGCCGATCGGACCAGCTCCACCACGTAGCACTCGAGTAACCTTGAGGACGTGCTGACCAGTAATGTCGACATCCTCGAAGGCTGGTAGGTCGTCACAGGGTTCAAACGCGTCCGGCGAAACCTGCATCTGAGGGGGATGTTTTTCCGCCAGAACCTCACGTACGGTAATCCCAGGTGCTCGCCCCTCTGCCTGGGAATTGGGGTCTAAAATTCCACCACTGTCCCTCTCGGTAATGAGACGAACTGCCGCCCGATTCTGTCCCACCAGTATTTTCCGATTATACAACCGACCCGGGTTTACTTTTGCCGATCCCCGGGACTTAGCGAACTTGGAGCTGCAGCGCTCCGCCTCCACCACCAGCTGCTTATACTCCTCTCGCTCCCACATGCCAATCCGGCGCAGCATAGTACGCCGAATATCCGCACTTTTTGTCACGTCTGGGTCTCGCTGGAATATGGTAGCCACGCAACAGAGTGATCGTTCCGAGGGGTGGATACCGTCCGTCAGAAATACCAGCTCGCGAGCGACTAAGTCGGCGATTTTGCGTCCCACATTGCCACCCGGCACAATATACTGGCAACAAGTAAGGCAGGTGAGGCGGGAATAATTGGCCTCCCAATACGGATCGGTGGAAGAGCCAGGAGAGTTTAACCACTGGCCACCGAAGGCCGACTCCAAAAGCTCCACAGTGGTAGGGAAAGGAGGAGAACTCGCACTCCCAGGCAAAGATAACGGAGGAAAAACGGTGTCGACGACTCGGGGAATCTGAGTTATCTGCATTATCGCACTCGAAAACGAATCAGTATCCGAGCTATCCCCATCCGAGTTGTCGCCAGTGGATTCATGCGGCAGAGTGTCATCCACTATGGGACTAATGGAGGCCCCCGATATGAGATGCGGGTTCAGGCAATTGCCAACAGACAAAGGCGAGCAGCTGGTGCAGGGTTGCCCGGCACGGACACAACGACAACGACTAGAAGTGGTACAAGCGCGGATCCCACACTGACAGCACCGTTGGGACGACGACTGCCCTGAGCCCTGAGACATAACTGACCGAATAGACAAACCGATCGATCCAGACAAACCATCCAAGGAGAGAGACTCGCGGTCACGAAACTGAACTCATCAACAAAATATCAAATATATAAAATATTATATCGTTAAATTTTAGAGTAGATTAAAGTGTTTATTAGCAAAAACCAAACAGCACTAGGCCTACTGCAGTACTCAAACTGTACATTATCACTTATATATTACATAATAAAGTCATAAATAATATCATTCATTCAAATTTAAATACAGTAATAAACTATGTGATTCTAATAATAACCTTAAGTTACTGTATAGCTATATAAATAAACGTTATCTTTAAAATATCCCCATTTTGTCCACAAACGTGCGCAAAAATAAAGTCTAGGCAGATTAATAATAATTATTTATTTGAGTTAATTAATGTAGAACATTCGAGATATTTGATTTACTTTAAATTGTTAAATTGTGTTGTACGATATTTATTATTTTATGCACACATTCAAAAGCTGTTATAGTATCTAAGGAAGAAATTTAGTAAAACACTGCAATTCAATTTATTTTCTAACACTATTTCGTTCTATCTTTTATTAAAGACTTAAAAGCAACAAAAGTACGTATTTAAAACACGTACAAATTACGTATTAAAATTACAAATAAAATTACGTACTGTATTACATGGGAAAAAACGTAGAACATTATTTTTTTCGATTTATCTCGACCCTTAATTAAACTCGCTGGCATTCGCTAATTGAAATACCTCGAGATTAGTGAAAAAATTATACGTTTTCCCGAGTAATAAATTATTATCTTCAAATAGCATTCAAAACATTTAATCCAAAATAATTGGCAGTCTCAAAATTCTTACAATTCAACCCAAAAGGCTTATAGTTATAGTCAGTAAAGAAAACTTCCTAAAACCCTCTCCTACTAGCACTATTTCCTTGTCTCGCATGGATGACTTATTTCACTTCCTCTTTCTTGGTCCTGCACTATCACTCCTGGTCATCATAAAGGAAGTGAAATATAAGTCGTCCATATGAGAGAAGGAAGTAGCTGTCCGCCTAAATTTATAGTTAAAGTGTATAATTAATCATTGTGGCCGTAATCATAATCATAAAATAACACCGGTAAAGGAAGTGAAAAGTAAGTCGTCCATATGAGAGAAGGAAGTAGCTGCGAGTGAGTGATGATTTTAAGGAAGTGTATTTACTGACTATAAAAAGCCTTTTGGTCTGAATTCTAAGATCGAATCGACGGCCAATAATTTTGGATTAAATATATAGAGAGAAGAACTGTATAGTGTATACCGCAGGTTACCCGCAAATTTTACTTTGCATTTGGGTGAACTGCACCTTGCTTGTTGTGTTTATGGTAATCAAGATGCGGTTATGCGCAAAGGTTCAAGGAAGGAACTGTTGAACAATGTGGTTGCCGTTGTTAATGTTTTAGAACATTTGATAAAACAGCCGCACCGTGTCACAGTGGACCAGGCTCTATAGAAAAGTGGCCAAATTAACTGAAAGTAAATTGGAGAAGGTGATTCCTCTTTCTATTTGGCACGAGATTTATATTTCCAACCTCACACAGATCAGAATGTTATCAGATCAGAATCAGAAACAGATCAGTGTGTTGTTGTCAAGCATGTAAAAGCTGATGTTGTGCAGTACAATGCAGTACACACGGTACACGTGTGGGGCGTTCGTGCAGCAAAAGCTGCAAGACATCTAAGAGAACAGTTATAATTATACTATGGCTAGTTATATAGGCCTATTCTGATATTGGCTTCCGACAATATTATGGCTTCCGACACACTGACACACACACCCCAACACAGACTTTCAGAAAATGGCCAAGTATAATTAAAACAGTTTGCTGATGGCTCGCAGTTTTGACTCGCCCCACATTATTATGGACTCCTGAGTCTGAATGATAGTTCTAGAGTCATGGGAAATGGCCATACATGGCCATAATGTTTAACGTAAATAAATAAAATAAAGTCATGGTTGACTCCATGACGTTATTGATGAGGGCGGAATCGTGTAATATGGCTATAATGCAACAATAGGGGGGCCCTTAACCAACATGAGAACTGACCAAATTTGGTTGTATCCTTCGAGATGTTGTCATTGTTTATCAGATATATAAATATGTAGGCCTATTCAGAATTGTTATCATTTATCTATATGATAAATAATGGCAGTGAATCATGGGAATATGAACAGATTTATGATGAATTTTTTTGATAATCAAAGCAAAACTCCAATATGCTCGTGATAAAGATATCTATGATATTATAGACCTATTATTATTATTTCATGAACACCGTAAATTTTATTTGACCAAAATGCTGCCAAATGCCAAACTTTTAATAAAATGTCGTTTTGTATTTTACATAAAATTCTCGACAATTTAATTAAAACTCTTGAAAGTTAAACCAAAATTTGTCCTTTTCTGGTAGATTTGATATTATAAGGATGACTTTATAACAAGCAGATTATTAGTCTTTGAAGGTCGGAAAATTTAGCTGAAACGTAGTTTAATTAAATTTGGAAATGTTGTAGTTTAATAAAGTGGGAAATGTTGTAGTTTAATAAAGTGTGAGATCAAACTTCTTTTCATTTTGTGAACGTTCCTCTTCATGAATAGCAAAAGACGCACAAGAATCTCTCATATTGTTATAAAACAGGTGTGGAAAGATTGACATTTAACCCTATTAAACCCGGGGTGGGTCAATATGACCCCTCCCGTGGTTTTTTTGTATTAACTCTGAAACAAACGCAGTTGGGGATCTGAAATTTTGTTACTTTACCTAAAAATCTATTGTCTTCGTAATAGTGAAAACGGTTTTCAAAAATATTGGGAAGTTTTCGAGTTATAGCACCATTTTTTAACCCTTCTTTTGGCACTTTTTTTGAGGCGTTTTTTGAATATTACATTTCATTAAATATTATTTGTAACATCTCTATTTTTTATTTACACCGGTTTTTTTGGTGATTGCAATTATATGGAATTCTTCTAAATAAATTTAGAAATTTCAAACTTGTTTTTTTCGGCGGGTGCCAATTTTGGTGCTAGTACCAAATTTTGAAATATGTCAATTTCGTAAATTGATTTTTTGAACCTTTTTTTGCGCAATAGGGGTTTTTTGGGGCTCAGATTTCGATGGAATATATACGAGTTGCACCAGGAGTATCAAAATTGTGTGCAAAAAAGTGTGCAAAATTTGGTGCCAGCACAAAATTTTGAAAATCCATTCAATAGTTAAATTGATTTTGACAACTTATTTCTCGCGTTTTAGAGGTTTATGGCGATTCTGAATTCAATGAAATAAATAATTATCTAACTAGACATCTCAAACTTGTATTTTTCGGAACTGGGTGGAAAATTTTGTGCTAGCACCAAATTTTGAAAACCACCAAATATATTAATTGATTGTATCGCCTTGTTTCTTGCGTTATATGGGTTTGTTAAGGTTCTGAATTCAATGGAATATGTACAAATTCCATAAGAGTTTTCAAACCTGTATTTTTCGCCGGTGGGTGAAAATTGTTGTGCCAGCACCAAATTTTTGAAAATAAGCAAATTTGATCAAAGGATAGTATCATTTTTCTTTCTTGCGTTATACGGGTTTATGAGGGTCCTGAATCCGATGGAATCAATAAAAACAGCACTGGACATCTCAAACTTGTACTTTTAAAATACAATTAGCAGTGATCTAGCAAATTAGAAATGTATTCCATTAGAATCAGCGCCCAAGATAACCTAAAAAATGTGAATTTATAGCATCGTATAAGTGAATTAAAAATGTTGTGTTCAAACTGAAAACTGATGGTTACTTGTTTTTTTCATTTTTTGCATAAGTAGAGGACTAAAACAGCCATTCATAGTAATCAGATCATTTTTAAACAGTTTCCAATGGATTTTGCGCCCAAAAAACCTGTATTGAAAAACAATTAGCCGAAAATTATAACTTTCAAATTTTATGAAAATTGTGCACTACTTGTAATTTTGGTGCTGCAATATTACCACCCCAGTACTTCTATTCGACATTTTTTTCTCGGTCGGATTTGTACTAGTGAGATCTACGACAAACAAAAAATCGGACGTTTTGTTAAAATTTGTAGATTTTTGAGTGAGGGGTCAATATGACCACACCCCCGGTATTTGTACAACATTTTATAGCCCGGTACTAATAGGGTTAATATGTATTTGAATCACTCTCCATAGCCTACAGGCAGATTTCCATATTTTATGACATCACTTCTGCCATAGCCAATAGCTCCTGCTTTCAAATTAGGCTCATATTGGATAACTTCATCCCTCCATCGACCGTTTCCACATTTTCAACAAAAACACCCCGCGGCTCGATTCAGGGCATCTTGTTACCCCCAAACCCAACAACTTTTTCGTGAAATATCCCTATGTACCTGTGTCTTGGACTGCATGAAAATTGGGGGCATTCAAACATATTTGGGTCACATGAAATCTAAAGATACATTAAGATAAGGATAAATGTTCCCTAAGTCCCAAAAAAATGCCAGATTTTGCATAAATTGCTATATTTTACTTCAAATCCGTATTTTACAACAGTTACAGCCAACCTGAAAGGGTTCGCCAGTAATTGGCTATGGGTGGCAAAAGGTATAATAACAAATAAATAAATGATAAAGTACTTTTGAAAACAAAGAGGTATATAATCAGTAATTTAATACTTTAATTTAGTTGTTAAATCACAACGAGCTGTGTTGTGTGAATTAATATAATATGATATAGTCAAACTTGATAATGGGCTATCTCTTTAGACTTTATTTGGCTGCTATATTCGCGCTCTCTATGAACACTGCATTGTTCGCCATTGATGCTAATTCAGGTAGTGCGATCAATCCTGCAGACACGGAGCATGGTGGTATCTCTATGGGTATTTCAGACAGCGACTGTGATGATGCTAATCATGGGATCGAGGTTGACTGGTACTGCAATAAGGAGGCCTACAGCTGTGATGAAGCCTCCGACTCGAGTGAAGAAAGTTCCGAGGAATCAAGTGATGAGGAAATCATCTCGGAAATAATTTGTGAAAACGAAACAAAAGAGCCTCTTCACAAATGTCTATCGGAGGAAATTTGTTACCATGGGTTACCGATGAGCGGTCCCCATCGCCCATTGTGGCCACGCTATGGGGAATATGAATATTGCCCACCACAAAGATGGATCCACTCATTGGAACATGGGGCTGCTGTGTTTCTATACCATCCATGCGCTTCAAAACAACAGGTTGATGAATTGAAGGCAGTAGCTCGTTCTTGTCTTAGGAAACACATCATTACGCCATCGAAATTGGTTTCTCGGCAACGACCCTATGTCATAGTGACGTGGGGTTGTAGGTTGGAGATGAGGAAGGTCGAGTCAGGGCTAGCTCGTGATTATCTGCGTAGTTGCGCTGTTCGTGGCCCGACTAACGTGTTGGAAGAGACCGGAAAACCGTCGTTTTGTTTCCAGGCTCCAGAAGCTACTCCAAAAGATGGTCAGTATAGTTTGGGTTTACTGCAGCCAGCCTGTGAGGTTCCTGGAAGCGATAAAGACGATGGAAACATATGTCCCGATGATGGTATCTATGACAAAAAGTGTGATAAGGAAACTCTAAAGAGTTCTTGCAAGATAAAATAACTTATTGGAGTACTAATGTAATTTCCTCAAGTATAAGGGAATATAATCAATAATTTAATTGTTTGATTAATGTTTTAAATATTTAATTTCGGTGCTGCTTTAAAGATAATTATAGAAATGTTTAACTACTTATCTTATAACCATCTTCGTTTTTAGCAGTAAATTAAATATATATAAATAATATCTTACCGATCCACCCACCATAACATCGATAGTAACAATGTGTTGGCAAGCTGTATTTGTCGTACTTGAGGTAAAGACCCCTAGATCCCTTCCTATAATAAACACCATAACATCCACTGATACTAGAAACTAGACTTTATACAACAATTTCACAAACTGTACAACAAACTATGTCAGATCATTGCACATTAATGCTAACCCGTGTCCGTCCACTGAGAATAACATTAAGGCCCCGGTAGCGCTACATGAACATAATTATTATATTGTCTTGTTAGAGCAACTTCTCATTGTCAGAAACGACCATAACTTTGTATGAAGGTTATTGATAGTAACAATGTGTTGGCAAACTGTATTTAGAGGTATTAGTCCTACAATTGCGCCAATAAAAGATAAGTTATTTTCGGTAAAATAAACTTATCATTCGCGGTAAAGACCCCTATATCCCTTCCTATAATATTTGTATGAAGGTCAATGGAAGATTTGTAATTATGAATAAAAATAAAAAATTCAAATTTTTCAAAAATTTGGAAAAATTAATATTGACAAATTTTTGACAAAAATCCAAAAACCTTCCGCAGATTCAATCTTGAGTATTTTTCTTTTTAATTTTTCAAATCGCATCAAAAATTTATGCTCTTTCGATATCTCGAAGCAAAATTTCTAAAATTAATTAACAATTGTCACTTTGGTGCTGTTTTTTGTTTTGTTTATTGTTTAAATGTGACAAATTAAAAATTATCAATATTTGATTCAATTTTGGCCATTTATTTCCTTATTGGAAAAAACAATGAGAATTCGAGATCGAGATATCTGAAGAGAGCACATCTGAGAACCCCTCTGAGCAAAATTTTTGAAAATTTGTTGAAAATTAAATTGTCTGAAGCTTTTTTTAGGCCAAAAAATACCATTCCGAGATAATTGCCTTTAAAATTTGAACCTTCCCGCGCAAAAATTGTCTGTTAATATGTGAGAAAGTCTATCAATATATATCTATCAACAAGAAAGCATAAAACCATGTCAAGAATTTTGCTGTGGCGGTTTTCCTGGTCGCTGATTTCATTTCTGAGGTCAATTTTCAATTTTAATGAAATCTAGTTTGTCTGTATGTCTGTCTGTCGGTCTTTCTGACCATGGACCATCCGACTTGTCTGTCTGACAAATATTAGAAAAAGGCACAGCATTGAGCTAAAAGTTTACCTATAGGGGTTTTCCTGGTCGCAGAATTAATTTCGAGTGTCAATTTTAACATTTGATGACTTCCAAATTGTCTGTTTGGCTGTCAGACTGTCGGTTATATTTTGACAGACAGACTGACAGGCATACAGACAAAAGGCCCATGTGAAGAATACCAGACTTTCTGCCGTTATATTTTCCTTTGCAGTTGCCCCCATGTGAAGAATACCAGGTTTTCACCAAAAACACAGGTTACACAAGGGCTGATTCTAACCAAAACAATAAACGATTTAGTATATGTACAGGTTATAAGACAGAAATAAGCGCTATAAAACACTTAATAAAGATAAATTAAAAAAAAATTAAAAATCTTCATATATAAAAATCCAATAAAAAGTCGACCGAAAAGTGAAATCCTGGTATTCTTCACATGGGCGCAGAACCGACGATGCCAAATTTGATTAAAGACATCAGAAATGAATTCACCGACCACGAAAACCCATACAGGACATTTTTTAGACAGATCGTATGTTTTTATTGACGGACTATTATAGAAGTAAAAGTGTCTGAGTCTGTTCTCCCAGATATTCCCATTGGCGATATCTCCTTTGCAGAAGTGAAGGCTGCTGCAAAGAGCATTAAGACCAATCGTGCCAGTGGAGTAGATAGTGTTCCCCTGAGGTCTTTAAAATACCTGAGTGTTTAGAGCTCATCTATCCCATCATAGTAGACATGTACCGAACAACAAGAGTCCCACAAGAAATGAAAACAAATAAGTAAGGTGCCAGTTCCCAAGAAGGGCAACCTAACACTCTATTGTTCTTTTCTGGGAATCTCATTGATCTCGATTGCTGCAAAGCTATACAATAGAATTCGATTAAATCGCATCAGGGATCCCATTGAGAGACTGCTCCGTGGAAATCAGAATGGGTTTCGTAAAGGTCGTGGGACCATGGAGCCCATTTTGGCACTTAGAAGGATAATTGAATAGTTATCAAAAAAGAAAGACATGAAGTTGCCTGTCTACACTTGAAGTTATCTTTGTTGACATCTTCAAGGCCTTTGATTCAGTCTCCCGCTCACGTATGTTCAGCATACTTTCATTATATGGGATTCCTGATGAAATTATTGCAGCAATCAGATCAGTATACGATGGTTCGACAACATTTGTGTCTACTGTTGATGGTGACACAGACCATTTGAAGTGTTATGGGGCGTCCTCCAGGGAGACACACTTACACCATTCTTGTTCATAATTGTGGTTGACTATGTTCTACGCATGTCCTTAGATCATCATAATGATGATGGGGTGATGATAACTCCACCTACTGGCTCCAGAAGTCGAGGAATTCCTGCCAAGTACCTAACTGATCTAGAGTTTGCTGATGACTTAGGAGTACTCTCAGAATCTCTAGAGGGAGCCCAACGGCTCCTCAGCTCATTAGAACATGCTGCTTCTAGTGTTGGTCTTTTTATTAACTCCAGAAAGACCAAAATTTTGACAGTTAACTTTGAAAGTCTCAGCAAGTCTCTGGTCGGATGAGCATAAGCTCATCCTTAATAATAATAATAATATATATTTATTTATATAGCGCCTTTCTAGGCATATTTCAAGGCGCTTTTGAATAAAAATTAACAATACGGTAAAAAACAGTAAAAACATGTTGACATAAAAACATATATACAATGAGTTAAAATGAGTTAAAAAGGCGCATCATGGTACTCGCGTTGAAATAAAACAGTTTTCAGTTTCGATTTAAAAGTTGTCAATGTGGTGGCTGATCGCACGCCATAAGGTAGTGAATTCCAAACACGTGGCCCGGCAATGGAGAATGCGCGCCTGCCATAGTTCTCTAGCGAGTACCGAGGGGTTACCAAAAGATTACCCGCGCTCGAGCGTAATTCTCTACCGGGTGTGTATGGCGTCAATAAGTCGCTGAGATAGTGCGGTGCCAAGCCATTCAGACACTTATAGCACAACATTGCCAATTTGAATTCCACCCGTCTAATAATAGGGAGCCAATGAAGTCGTTTTAGAACGGGAGTTATGTGTTCTCGCTTCTTGACACTTTCTAATAGTCGCGCGGCAGAGTTTTGTACATATTGCAGCTTTTTCATATATTTGGAAGGCAATCCATAATAAAGAGAATTATTATTATCCAATTTACTTGTAATGAAAGCATGTATTAAGATTTCTAAGTCGGGTTTGCAGAGATATCGCTTGATTTTAGATAGGTTCCGAAGATGGTAGAACGAGTCTCGTACAACATTGGAGATTTGTTTTTTAAAGGTAAGGTGCGAGTCCATGATGAAACCTATATTTCGTGCGTGATCGCTGTTAGATATAAAATCATTTCCAATATTAACTTTGATGGGGGCAACTTGGTCACCAAATCGTGACTGCAGTAATAGTACCTCGGTTTTATCTGTATTCATTTTTAAAAAATGGTCCTTCATCCAAATTCTTACATCTCTGAGACAATTTTCGGTTATACTTACAGCATCCACATAATTTATAGGTTTGAATGATATATACAACTGCGTGTCGTCAGCATACAAATGGAGAGAAAGACCGTATTTCCTGATTACCTGTGATAGTGAACGAGTATATATCGAAAAAAGTAGTGGACCAAGCACTGATCCTTGGGGTAATCCAAACTTAATATCTTGGTGCTTTGAATAAGACTCCCCAATCCTGACTCCTTGTGTTCGTCCATGGAGATAAGATGTGAACCAGTCCAATGCCGTCCCACGAACCCCAATACAATTATCCATAATATATATTAGTTTTTTGTGATCGACAGTGTCAACCTTGCAGGATGGTATGCTTGGGCATGTGGACGACTTCTGTTACCTGGGATCATGGATCCGGAAGTCAGGTGAGGACCTTCGAATACGTAAGGGAAAGGCATGGGCAGCCTTGAATAGGCTTTCCAGGAGTTGGAAGTCACCGAGAATTAATCGGAAACTTAAGGTCCGATTATTTAGAGCAGCAGTAGTTCCAGTACTCCTCTATGGGAGTCCATGCTGGGCTCTAACTGCTGAGGACACCAAATCTCTGGATGGCACATTCACAAGAATGCTACGCCGGGTTCATTGTGTCAAGTACAATGCAAACATCTCCAACCAGACACTATATAACATTGGAGGTGTCTCATTGGTTCCCCAAGCTTGACACTAGAACAAACTCGCCTCCGCTTTGCAGGACATTGCTTTCGCCGTGAGGACCAGCCAGTGCATAATCTTGTACTTTGGCAGCCTCATGGAGTGAATAATGCACCATGCCGATACTAGTAGTATTGACGGACAGACATACTGACGGAAAAACCGACAGTAAAACGAACAGACAGCAATATCTCGAGAAGTAAGACAGATCTTGCTAAAAGGTTTTCAAATTTTGAATCTTGATAAAGATGCTGCTCTAGATGAAATTAAAAAAAAATTTTGAAAAAATGATTGAAGTAGCGCTACCGGGGCCTTAATACCAGGAGCAGCATAAGGTATACATGAGGTATTGATGTAGTTCCTCTTGAGATCTTCCAGATTCCTCCTATCTATAAACGGCATAGCATTGATAATGCTATGCCACACCATATCAAAACAATTGGGCCGCCACATCTCGCACAACATAACAACACTCATAACATTCACGAGATCACCGCATCTTCAAGACCTTAAGCGGAGTCTCATGAAAGTCAAGGAATGCCACACATACAAAAATGCCACCTTGGTTATACTATCTATCAGGCCCGCAAAGAATGAGATAAAGCACTAGCTAGTCCTCATTGCGAAAACAATCTTCCAGATAGATAAAGGGATGCATAGAGATGTATCAGTATAAATTTACTCCACGAGAATTGAATAAAAATCGCCATGTTTCAGTTACCAAGAAAGGTAACCTCAAGTTAGTTCGGATCTAATTGTGGAATTAGTCTTTAACTCACTCCCACAAATGTTCCAGATTCTAGTAAAACCGATAGTGTTCGTGATCGATTGATTCGTGATCGATAGTGTCCGATTGAGTCGTGAACCCCATTGCATAATTTTTGACTGATATTCATATTGCAATATACTCGAATGAATTCGCTGCTTCTTCGTGGGACTGGACTCAATCTAAACTTCTAATGTTTGCCGCTAGAGGGCTAAATGTTTGAATGTGAAAGCCTTCTCTCATTCGGTTATTTGTTATATATATTATAGCTACTCGACCATTCATTTAAAAAAAGTATCTCCGACGATATTTCACCAGTCGTACTGCTGTTATTCTTCAATCTTATAGTGATTTGTTTGCCTTTTGCGAAATCGCATTACTGTAGTCGCAATATCAAAAGAATGCCAAAACAGACTAAAACAGACAGCAAAAACAGACATACTAATACTAACTACTTAATTTAATTTTTAACTTACTCAAGGACTTATTACAACAATAATTTTCATCGATCGATCTCAATCGATAGCGCCATCCTTTTCCAAGATTCATTTTCTTATTCATATTTTGGGTGTCTACCTTAAGATCGCTTATGGTCTATTTATATTGGTCACTTTTTTGCAAGTATATTTTATTACCAGTTTTAGATTATTTAAGGGCACGTGTTTGTGGTCAAAATTTAAAAAAATCAAAAACTTGTTTTTACGGAATCTGTATCAAAATTTAATGGCAATTTCAAAACTGAAAACGACATAGCGAGATCTCTTTTAGTTCTCGAGTTATAGCTGTCTGTTTGTCTGTCAGTCGGTCAGTCTGACAAAATTAAGAAACACATGCAATGTACAATTTTGCCATACTGTAGGAATTTTCCTGTTTAGTGATCACATTTATAATGTCAGTCTCAACGTTAATGTATTCTAGATTGTCTGTCATTCCGCCTGCCTGCCTGCATGTCTATCTGTCTGTCTGTCTGTCTTTCTATTTGTTGGCCTGTAAAAGCTTTTGCGTCATTAACCGGTTATTTTCCCTTAAAGTACTCTGTAGTTGGTTTGCCAGGCATAAAAAGGCCGTGTCCTTGCTGTACTGGTGTTTTAGAGGACATAAAAGTCATTTCTTCTGTATTTGTACTGTATTCGTACTTTAGAGGACATAATCCGCAATCTCGTGACGCGATAAGCTAGATACTCTTGAAAACAGTGTCGCTACCATGACGACGGCTAACAGCTGATATTGCCACGTCGACGTTTCTTTGTTTCTTTGTTCTCTTGTTGATTTAGTTGACCAATCAGAGCGTTTTTTGCCTCTGTGTTGGAGGTGGATACAGAAACTCAGGAATTCAGTGTTGTATTTGCCCAGAGCCAGAGAACATCGGCTTTTGGCACCTCCGTGTTTCAGTCTTTAGCTTTACATTAGTAGGCTTAATTATAGAACGTATATCTGTTATCGAGCTACTTACATACAAATCAAACCAATTATACTCACTTAATAATCATTTATACCTTAACTTTACTGCTTTGCTGTTGATTATTCGTTATATTTGTTGATGAAATATTATATCGGAATACTGATCAATAGTCCGACATCCCAATCTTCTTGATATACTAAAGGTTAGAGAGATCGGTTACAGATAAACGATTGCGACCTATGTTAAGTAGTTTGAAGTGAATCTCATGCTATTTTATAGGCCCGACATGTATTGTCTGTTACTCTCTTTATACGTGACCAAATTTAGTGAAGGTCGGCAGATTAGTGTGCAGTATTGTGCAGCATTGTGTATGAGTGTAACTGATAACAAAGCATCTCCTAAAGAATGCGCCATATACGTGAATCTATAGCCTTTTCGTTGTGACTAGTTTAAGCCATAACTCTGTTTACATATTTAGAGCGCCACGTCCTAAAGGAACTGTTAATATTTCCCGAAAGTTAATAATATTTGTCAGAGATTATATATTACGATCAGTCGAATAATACGGTAGGCTTACACCATCAATCATTAAGCCCCGAACTCAGTCTCCCGGGTATATCCAACGGGTGAATGATTGCGCATAGACTGGCTTCGGCTAATGTAGTGTATCAAATACTCGTCATAGGCTAAAGACTATCTATCATCCAAAAGACATTCTAATTTTGGCAGGTTAAACTGTCAAAGGTCTTCAAAAGCGCAAACAATAACAGATATTGCTTCTGGATTGCGGTGTAAGCAATCTAGTCGAAAGTACCGGTCGACCGGTAACCAGTAGCCCTGACTGCCTGATCATCCGAACCGGTACTTACAGTACAGGTACAGCAGTATTATTCGATTTTTATAATTATATACCGGTAGGCCTTAATAATTAATCAGGGACGGCCGCCCTGGTTTTTTATTGAGATTTTACTTGTTTCTGTCAAGTTTTATTTATTTGTAGGTTAATATTGAGCAGAAGGCGTGTAAGCCTGCTCAGATTGTACAGATAATTTGTAGGCTTGACTGTTGGCTAACTGTTGATTAAGTCTGAACGGATTGCAGTGCATGTAGAGTGTATGTCCGATAAAGAACGGTTAGGAAGTAGGGGCAGCCATCGCTGTAAGGTAAACCCCCATCTAAAGAATAAGTCGTACTACTGGGTTAGAACGCATACTACTTAACCATTTTGGAGTCTGCATGTCCTGTGGTTTATTTAGGCCTGATAGGAGTCCGCCAGCGTTTGGTCTGTACTTTGTTTGTGTAGTCTGTACGGGTAGCGTATAATTTTATTTAGATAATTTGTAGGCTGGATAGTTGTCTGGCTGTTGTTGGGTTTGAGGAAATTTCGGTGTGTGCAAAGCATCTGTCCGATAAAGAACGGTTAGGAAGTAGGGGCAGCCATCGCTGTAAGGTAAACCCCCATCTAAAGAATAAGTCGTACTACTGGGTTAGAACGCATACTACTTAATCATTTCGGAGTCTGCATATACCGTAGTTTGTTTAGGCTTGATAGTAGTCTGTCAGTATTTGGTCTGCATTTTGTTTGAGTAGTTTGTACGCGTAGCGTAATATTTATTATTCAGAGTTTATGCGATTATTCGCAACATTCATATCCCCAAGTTTATTCCTACAGTAATTGTGTTTGTTATACATACCGTTATAGTTAAACTAACCCCGGTACTATACGGGCTGCTTGGCGTAGGTAAAGACTGGTGATTTTGTGCACCGGTCACTCCAGCAGATACCGTGGTTCTTTTGGCTGTTCAAGTATTTTTAACTACTGATTATTTGTTGTACAAGTACTTGTACCTAATTTAGGGTTTAGTGTACAGTACTTTCCGAGAGTAATTTGTGTAGGCATTATATTTGTGTTGTAAAGTGGTTGATAGGCACGTACGTTAGCTCTATTAACTTCTAGGTAGGAACACTCCGTGATACATAACGTAGTACCTATAGCGATACGGCTATAGGTCGTCAGGCGGTGGTATTTTCCTATCTGGACAGCGCAGTATATTTACTACTACTTATTATTTTCAAAAACCGTAGTAACCTGTCCGTTGTAATAACCAGATTTCTAACCCTTTGTTAGGCTGGTTTGTAGACTTCTTGTAAAATTACCCTGAAAATTCGTATTTTGTGTTTTTTGTAAATTTTTGTGTTTATTTAGAGATTGTAATCTCACCCGAATTGTACGTAATTTGTAGTATTAAGTAACTTAGGTAAATTAGAATTATTTGTTTTAGTGTCCTATAAGTAACACTTCACTGAAAGCGCACCGCTTTGTGTAGTGATTACTCCCCAGAAATAATAACATTTATTTCAAACATTGACAAAACCCATTAAAACGGGTATATATATATTATAAATCAACTCAAACGATTTATAAATAGTAGGCCTGCCATATAACAATTAGGTCTCAATATCAGTTGGACTACTGCTTAAATAACGGTAATAAAGTAAGTTAAAGTAACCAAGTAACCCTTAAAATTCAGAAATTCAATTATTTAAAATAATTGACATACCGGTATTTAAAATAGGCTTATTATATTTATTTCTATAAATTTTAGGTTGAAATCATACCGGTATTCTGTAATTAATTCTAGTCTGTAATTATACTTATATATACTATAAGTGTAAACTGCATACCGGTATCCACGATAGGCCTATTATATATTTATATATATTTGTGCTAAAATTATATACCGGTTTCTGTGAAAACCTAGTTTGTAATAATACTTATATATACTATAAGCATACCGGTATTCTAATATATTATATATATATCACGCTCCACTGAGTAGCAGTATCGGTAATTAATTATTGGGCTAACAGTGATACTGACTTACTAGACTTGCTTTAACTGTATTTATAGCCGTAGGCATTCAACTGTGTAAACAAACATGTCTGAAACGACCCAAACACTGTCGGATAGTCTCCTAGATAGTGTTAGAATGACTGTTAGACAGTGTCTTAAAAAGATCAGTGACCCAGATCCAAGTATAGAACATCCTAGATCCAAGTCTAAGTCACCTCCTGCTGTGAGAAAGGCCATCCCTACAGAAGTAGTGTCAGATCCTAGGCTAGTCCAACATCGTAGGTCTATCATCGGCACTCGGGCCCAAGTCAAGCGGGATCAAGAAGCAGCTGTCAAACAGCAGCAACATCCTAGCCAAGAACCTAGTTTTCAGCGGCCCGATAGCTCCAGTAGTTCGGATACTGATGAGCGGACGCCCGAACGCGGAGCGAAGATGGTGGATAAGGTTTATGATGAGCGGCCAACCTATGAAGAATCAACCGACGCCACTTCTTCTCAAGAAGAAAGCGAAGTGACAGCAGAGAAACCGCATAAGAGGGATGCTATTGACATCTATCTGTCAGACTATCAACGCTTTGTAGGAGATGAAGAGTTGAGGAGAAGGCTGGAGGGGCTTAGCCCTAATAGTGAAGGAACCAAGCTTGTGCTGGACGCAATCGATGCGGAAATGTTAGCTGCGAACCAAGCTAAATTCGATGAAAGTATCCGCATCGCTAAGGTTCAAGAAGAACAAGTAAAGAAAAAACGTATAGAAGATAGAAAGACAGCAGCAGCGGCAGTGGCAGCAGCAGAAGCGGAAAGAAAAATAGCAGTGGCAGAAGCAGAACGGAGGGCATCTGAAGAGACAACCCAACTAGAGTTGGAAAATCTTCAAGAGAGACAAGACAACTTTAATAAACAGTTAACAGCTAGTAATATGCAGATGATGAATCGATCTACTCCCAAAAGACAAGGTTATACATCATCTGAGGAAGGCGATACCACCGACACTGAAGGCAAAGGAAATAGATCTCACCTAAGCAGACGTAAAAGAACATTCCACCGTCAGAAATTGTCTGATTTGCCTCCAGCTGTTAGAAGACAACTAAATAACACCAACTTAGGTAGTACAGAACCCACAGACCAAATAATTACAATAGAGAGACTCCCTACTATAGTAGATGAGCCTGAAATAGTTAGGCCTGTTCCCGAAGCCACCCTTTCGGTCATAGAGACACCTGTACTCCCTGAACCTACCTCTCAATTCCCTTTGCACAGCACTAAGCTACCTGTGCCCAGCAGAACAGCCCATGAGACAGTTCATGCCCTGGACTCCGAGCGAAATATTCATGATTTGTCGCCCGTTGTCCCTCGTCCGCCCGCTACAGCGTTGGCGGATACCGTTTCGGCGGTTGATTGGGTGGACGAGAGACGGCGGGGGATGGACATTCTCCTCGCAAAGATGGAGGAGAATCGAGTACGCTCCTCTCAACAGGTCCGAGAGTTAGAAGGGACTGTTCAACAGTTAAAGGGCACAGTAAGGGAAAGTAGGCTAGAGTTGCAAGAAGTGCAGCAAAGTATCGCGCTAGAACGCGATAAATTAGTAAATTTACAAAAGGGTATACCACCACCCCCTGTAACAATGTGTCAACCTGTTAGGTCTGAAGTATCTCATGCGCAAGGTGTGGAGCCTACACGCATCTATACTGCTAGTGAAGTAGAAACTCCTATAGTGAACCCTATTAAGGGTAATTATAGACCTGTTGATAATGATATTCCCTATAGACCGGATCATAATCCAAGAAATTTATATACCGATAACTCGATATTAAATAACACGATGGCCCAAGAAAATTTTACGCGTCAAATGGCTAGAACCGAAGCCCGGCAAGCGGTAAAGGTGGGAGAGATCGTCAAGTTCAATGGAGATGAGATGAAATGGTTACCTTTTAATGAATATTACAAAGATAACATACAGAACTCTGTACTATCTAATGGAGAGAAACTTAGATTCCTCATCGAGTGCTTGGAAGGATCTCCCAAGTTAATGGCGTTAAAGTTTATTGGACATCCAGACGGATTAAGACAAGTTTGGGATACACTAAACATCAGGTATGGTAATAGGAATAACATAGCTGGGTATTTGTATGCAAAGTTGGTAGCGCCCCGAAAGTTTATTAGCAGCGGAATTATAGAGTTTTCCGATGAGATTCAGGAGATCTGCAGACAATTAGATTGGCTAGGTAAGTCTCATGAGTATCAGAGTGCTATGGTTATTAGAGCAGTGGCTTCTGCTTTACCGAAGGGTGGAGTAGGTACACGCTGGGATAAGAAAGTGTTATATATGATGGAACAACAACGACGAGACCCTACCATGGCTGATCTCATGTCATTCTTAGATGGAGAAGTGAAATTACAGCTCCTAAGGCAGTCCAGAGAGAAGACACTGGAAAACAAGGTGAGTGAGAAACCCGTTTCTAGGAGAAGGGTAACACCAGTGTGTTATACAGACGACGGCGAAAACCAGACTTCTCAAAGAGAGGATAGCGGGAAAGACACTGAAAGATCTTATTACGTAAATAAAATGCCTAAAGACCAGGTAAGTAAATTCAAGTCTCGAACCAATGACCGGAGAGAACAGGTAAGAAAAACTCCTCCTACGTCTCCCAAGAGAATTCAGGTGAGAAAGCCCGAGGAAAGAACGAACGTGCACCACACAGCACATGTTAAAGTAAGTAACATCAAACCCAAATGTGTGCTGTGCGACGGGCCCCACCGCTTGAATATGTGCGATGAATTCTTAAAGAAATCATTAAAAGAGAGACGGGAAGTCATGTGGGATAAGCGGTTGTGTTATAATTGCCTCAGACGAGGACACCAACGGCGAACCTGTTACTCCGATGCAAGGTGTGCAAAGTGCGGTGCGAAACATCATATCTTGTTGCACACTGAATTCGAGCGAAATAGTCCGAGTCAGGTGAGTGATTCCGAACTACATGTCCAATTCAGTGATGTGAACGACACTGATCAATCTGAGATGGAAGGATTCTATACGGACGAATTCTCCGACCAAAACGAATCCTGTTACTTAATAAACGCCACCGCAGTGTATCGAGCACTCATGTATGAGAAAGACACAGACAGCGACCTCACCCTAACTACTTCAGATCAACAACAATCTTGGAAAGCGCCAACTTCAAATGTAGGAATCCGAGAATTTCCTGTAGTCCAGTTACGGGTCCACGGACCTCAGAAGAGCTATATAGTGAACGCCCTCCTGGACTCCGGCAGCACAGGAACATTCATCGATAAAGAACTAGCCGAAGACATCTTTGCTGGACAACCCAAGTTCCGAACCAAGCTAAACATGTCAGGGATCATGCAGGTTTGGAAATCTGCTGTGGCTGCCGACTATTATATAGGTGAGTTGTCCACTCCACAGGATAAACTAGGAGAATACAGTATAAGGTCAGTCAAAATGGTGGCAATAAAGAACTTCGCTACCACCCAAGTGGAACCTTATAATTGGGACGAAGATGATCATGCCCAACAACTTAACATTCCTAGATTCGACACCGATTATCCTGGAGTACAAATATTAATCGGTCAAAACGCACATGAGGCGCTGGAGACATTGGAGAAACGACCTGCTCAACCGCAACCACTACAAGCTTATGCGGGAAGAACTAGAGTAGGTTGGTACCTTACTGGACCTTCCCGTAGAACGCTCAGAGAAAGACTACCTCAAGATCGCGTCTGCCAGGTAAGTGAATGGGAAGATGATACTAGTGAGGGAGACGACCCAACTGAGGGAACACCACACTCCTCAGATAATGACGACATCAACTCCAATGAAGATCAATGGAGACATTGCCCCGAGACGATCAATTTAGCCGACATCGCTTCCAGAGGAGCAACTCCTCAAGAACTTACAGATACTCCAAACCGGTTAGGTGGACCCAACTTCCTAAGTAAAGAAGATGAATGGCCTCCTCATCTTACCCCGGTGAAGATTAGACAGGCCAAGGGAGCGGAGAAAGTAACACAACCACTCAATCGCCCAGCTGGTCGTTTATGTTTACCGGAAAGAGACCGAAAACTGTCCGGAAACTATGGAAGGCAAGATAATCTTCCCACGACCACCTCCCTAATCCAACAAATATCTAGGGACTCCATAACGTAACAACATACGGAGTGGGTGTGTGACTATATTATTTTATATTTATTTTTATTATTTTATATTATGTATGTATTATTATGTCATTTTATTATAATCGTTTTCTTTAATTTTATTTAGTAGAATGTTATTTTAGCGATCTAGTAGATTAGTGCAATATATATTCGCGTTTATTATTTAATTACGTATATTATATATTTAGCGCGACGGCGAGAAATAATTCTTTTTCTCTTTCCTTACTGCCCGTATTACATTATCAATACGTGACTACAGTAAGATGAAATCTTTGTACTTACTAAAGTACAATAAAGCCACTACTATATTCAGTATTATTGGTAGGCAGAGTATTAGGAATGCAAAGTTCAGATCCTCGTGTCTCGGCTAAACCAAGCTCTGGGTAGACCTTGGAAACGACTTGCCTCTTCACACTGACATTGCTTCGTGCGATATTGCTCTCATACCGTATATTAAATAATACATATAGTAGCGTGATGTCCCTTTAACAGTAGCGTATAACGCAAAATAAATCTGTTAAACCCTTTGACCATCTGTAATTCTAGTCGATTAAGATATCGCGGCACCCACCGATATACTTGAAAGACAAATTTCTAGAATCAATGGTTAACGTCCCCAGACAAGTTCTGGAATAAATTGGTGCCCATCCTAAATATTAATTATTAATATTTACAAAAATCTGTCAAATATCAGATCCTTTAAAATTCTAGTCTATTAAGATATCGTAGCACTTACTCTTAAAAAGACCAATTTCCTAGAATCAAGGATCCCAGTCCCCAGACATGTTCTGGAATAAAATTGTGTCTATTTAATATTAAATAATAAAATTTACGGGAATAAATTTAAATTCATCTTTTAATGAATTTGATAAATTGTCATTTTTATACAATTTATAACATTCCCAAAATTCCATTAATTAATAGATCATGGGAGCGGAGATTCACTATATTAAGTGTATTTGTGTGTGAGAATCTCCAATGTATAGTCAATAGCCGATAAAATTCATAAAATCATATATAGAGAGGATATTGACAATTAAAGAATTACTATTAAATAGCATCCCAGATCTGTATGCATGAGAATTACCCTAATTCTACCGCTAGCTTTCCATAATGTCACCATGGCAACAACCACGCTAGAATTAGAAGTGAGTTAAAAGAACAATAAAGGGCTTGCGTATTGAATAGCATACGGAATAAATAGCACACCGCTAGTATCCAAGAATACATAATAACAACGTGACATTCTGGAAGGCACTTGACTAACGGACAAATGACCCGAATGTGTGATAGAATGTGTACCATTTGTGACTGTTACGTGGAATTTGTGCGTTTGTAGGCGAATGTTACTACTAAGGTGTGTTTACAGTAGCGAGTCGCAATTGTGAAAGTAACCCTAACTCTCCAGTAAGAACCTGAAGTATATCTAAGCCTTTGGGACGGACGGTGGAGTGGCTCGTGCTGGTTGTTGTAGTCGTTGTGCAGCTACGACGTTGGCGATAGGCACATCGGCGAAAGTACACCAGCGCTGAGGATCTCGCACTGTCCGGGGGCAGAGAGGGGTAGGCAGCGACGCCCGCTCGCCTAAATATAAACTCATTATAATATGGATAAACTTATATAGCAGATATGATTGAGTTGATAGAAGATGATCTTGGTATCAGGGAGCGATATACTCTACCTTTACAAGCGTTTGTTGATAGCCTGATACGCGGCGACGCTGGTCCAACTACTACGGAGGACGATGGTCGTTATATCTAACCGCCAATGTCCCGGGAGCAACTTGCGCGTGGGTTAGACTGTAGAAAATTCATCGCTCGCTATACGCATCGTAATGGTACGTATATGGACTTCTTAACTACTGGTCATCCTCTCGACCTACACGATACGAACGATATAGACACCAAAGGGAAATGGTTTATTTAAATATCATACCCAGCGGAAGCGGAACGATAAACTGAGACTCGAACACGAAAATTCTATTCGAAACCGACTCGAAAGTGCAGATGTCGAAGAGCCGGATAAACGCAGCGACTCCACCAAATACCTGGAATTCTTGAGAGAAACCTATCTCGATATTACCAGTCAACAGAATCTAGAAACTCGATATCCTCAAGGTATACATCATGACCGCATGGTGGAACTCAAACGGCTCTATTCCACTATGATGTATCTTACCGCCGATCGATCGCTACCTGTTGTACCGGATAGCTTCGAACGGATGGAGGAATATTGTAAGCTGGAGAAAGATCACTCGCGTTTCCCCTACAAGACGTGCGTTTTTGGTATTATTGCGATGAATGCCCAAGACCCAACCAACAAACGGAAAGACATAAACATCCGCGGAGACGTTGCTTTAAACACGGTTTTACTCGCTATACTTACGGGAGTTTCGAGCGAAACTTGTTCGATGTATCACCTACGATCGTTCGACTCAGACGATCCTTAAATAAACCAATGATCAGAGTTTCGGAATACTCGATCAGAACTCCTCATTCCCTAGTGAGACTTCAGACTCTTGATCCTATTAGTATGACGGATCCTCCCGAGCTGTACTCACTGCTCAAAGATCTAGTGTTACCTGAACAATTAGTCGGTGGCACCCCAGTTGTGGGCTTCCTAGATATTAGCCCATTCTCCCTAGCCGGATTGGGACGCGGACATTTAATATCGCCGTTTAACCCTTACCATCATCCCGGCTTAACACGATATAACCTGTCACCAAAGTGGCGGAGAACGTTGTACCAAACGAGTTAAACGCTATTCCACAAAGATCAGAAAGGAAACCTGCGTTTGTTCAGATAAACGTAAGTTGTAACAGCAAGTCCAAGCGATAAACGAATTGTCTTTATCTCAGTTCGATTGTGAAATCCAGAATCTCTAAGAAGATATCGAACTTAGACAACCCCATTCTCTGCGAGAGTTTTTGGATGAACGTATCCAGCTACGAGCGGAGGAAAATCAGCTCGAGGAGAAGCATATCGAAACGGCGGATACCCCGACCATAATCCTACACCTTCTGATGCAATCATATTGCACCCTTCACCCAGGATTTATAGCCCTCCTAGTAAAGTGGCTCGCCCCAAAGAGAAAAGGACTCTTGCTAGCCTCAAAAGGCTGCGTAAACGCCGTCCGCGTAAGAAAGACTAACTGTTTAGAGTATTCTTATATTTTAGAAACTGTGATTTGTTATATTTTATAGACTTAAATCCCATTTTCTGGGAGCGGTGTAAAAGCTTTTGCGTCATTAACCGGTTATTTTCCCTTAAAGTACTCTGTAGTTGGTTTGCCAGGCATAAAAAGGCCGTGTCCTTGCTGTACTGGTGTTTTAGAGGACATAAAAGTCATTTCTTCTGTATTTGTACTGTATTCGTACTTTAGAGGACATAATCCGCAATCTCGTGACGCGATAAGCTAGATACTCTTGAAAACAGTGTCGCTACCATGACGACGGCTAACAGCTGATATTGCCACGTCGACGTTTCTTTGTTTCTTTGTTCTCTTGTTGATTTAGTTGACCAATCAGAGCGTTTTTTGCCTCTGTGTTGGAGGTGGATACGAAACTCAGGAATTCAGTGTTGTATTTGCCCAGAGCCAGAGAACATCGGCTTTTGGCACCTCCGTGTTTCAGTCTTTAGCTTTACATTAGTAGGCTTAATTATAGAACGTATATCTGTTATCGAGCTACTTACATACAAATCAAACCAATTATACTCACTTAATAATCATTTATACCTTAACTTTACTGCTTTGCTGTTGATTATTCGTTATATTTGTTGATGAAATATTATATCGGAATACTGATCAATAGTCCGACATCCCAATCTTCTTGATATACTAAAGGTTAGAGAGATCGGTTACAGATAAACGATTGCGACCTATGTTAAGTGGTTTGAAGTGAATCTCATGCTATTTTATAGGCCCGACATGTATTGTCTGTTACTCTCTTTATACGTGACCAAATTTAGTGAAGGTCGGCAGATTAGTGTGCAGTATTGTGCAGCATTGTGTATGAGTGTAACTGATAACAAAGCATCTCCTAAAGAATGCGCCATATACGTGAATCTATAGCCTTTTCGTTGTGTCTAGTTTAAGCCATAACTCTGTTTACATATTTAGAGCGCCACGTCCTAAAGGAACTGTTAATATTTCCCGAAAGTGAATAATATTTGTCAGAGATTATATATTACGATCAGTCGAATAATACGGTAGGCTTACACCATCAATCATTAAGCTCCGAACTCAGTCTCCCGGGTATATCCAACGGGTGAATGATTGCGCATAGACTGGCTTCGGCTAATGTAGTGTATCAAATACTCGTCATAGGCTAAAGACTATCTATCATCCAAAAGACATTCTAATTTTGGCAGGTTAAACTGTCAAAGGTCTTCAAAAGCGCAAACATGGCCTGTCTGTCAGTCAAAAAGTAATGAACGAAATACACAACTGAAAATATTGTTGTAGAGGTTTTCCTGGTCTATGATTCCATTTCTTATGTCCATTTTAACGGTTAATGGATTCTAGATGGTATATTATGCTGTCTATCTGTCTGTTATATTTTGACGGACAGACCGACATGAATACAGACCCAACACAAAGCCATTATATTCAAATATTGACATCAGAAATGGAATCACCGACCAGGAAAACCCCTTTAAATCAATTTTTAGCGATGTCGAGTCGTTTCCTAAATTTCGACTGACAGACGGACATATTGTCTGATAAACAAACAGACTGACAGTTAGACAGTCTAGAATTCTTCAAACGTCAAAACTAACTTCGGTGTTGAAATCACCGACCAGGAAAACCCCCATAACCTAAATTTCAGTTTGGTAGTGTGTTTCCTTAATTTTTGACTGACAGACAGACAGATTGTCCGACAAACAGACAGACTGACAGACTGGAATTCATCAAACGTCAAAACTGACATCGGAAATGCAATCACCACCCCAGAAAACCCCCATATTGAAAATTTTAGAATCACATGAAAGTTTTTTTATATGATAGATCAAAGATGGGGCAACATAACTATCAGGCGAAATTTTGTTAAAATAATTCTGCACCGCTAGGTGGCGCTGCAAATTTATGCTAATTTTTAGGTTTTTTATAAATAGTATTAAATTTTATTAACAAAAAATTTCGAAAAGTTGTCTGATACTTTTATGCAGGGTGGCTATCTAGACACCCACAGGAAGTTTCAGACTAATTACTCAAAAATTGTAGAAGTAGTAGGGTTTTGAAGTTGACAATTTCATGAAAAAAATATTTGGAGATAATCGACCTTTCATTATACATAGTAATAGTAATTTCAATAGGATTCCCTAAATGGAAATTTACATAACTTGAAAACTAAAAGAGCTATTAAATAGCGGTTTTCAGATTTGGAAACACCATTCAATGGTGCATTATAATAGACCATAAAAAAAATTTCGACATATTTTGGACCAAAATGGTGTACCCCCACCCCCCCCCCCCCCCCCCCCCCCTCCCCCTTAATAGTCAAATTTATGGACAAACACGTGCCCTTAACCCTATTACCACTGGGGTGTTTTGACCATTAGCACCACTGGGGGGGGGGGGGGGGGGGGGGGGGCGATTCGGCCCACCCACTATATTTTTGTAATCGTCCAATGAAATCCTACAAAATTTGGGCTGTTGGTGAAACAACTATAGATGAACACTACCAAACCTTAAAAAGTTAAAATTTCATAAGCAGGGAATCATAATTTTGATGAAAAATAAAAGTAGTCCCAGGACAAAATTACAAAATTTTTCGTTTTCTAAAAACTAATAGTGTGGCAGTGTTGGCTAGATTTAGTAGGTTTTTCAAGACGCTGAATCGAATGTGATTATATTCCATTTCCAAAAATTGAAGTGGATGCTATTTTTCGTGCACCTAAGAAGTGGGCGTGGCACTTCAAATTTTGAAAAATTAGATATTCAGAAAATGCCCCTAATTTTTTATTTCAACGCATCTTTATAGGTTTTCTGGGCCGCTGAATCGATTGAAAGTAATATAGAAGCCTGAAGACTTAGTGGTTCGCCATTTTTGGTGCACCAAAATTAGGGCGTGGCACTTCAAATTTTGAAAAATACGAGATTCGGAAAATAAACCAAAATTGAAATTTTAACGCATTTATATAGGTTTTCTAGACCGCTGAATCGATTGAAAGTAATATAGAAGCCTGAAGACTTAGAGGTTAGCCATTTTTTGAAATCAAAACTTTAGTGTTTTTTCCGAATAAAGTAATTTTGAAAATTTGAAGTGCCACGCCCTAATTTTGGTGCACCGAAAATTACGTACACCAAGGATTTGAGGCTTCTATATTACTTTCAATCGATTCAGTGCTTCAGAAAACCTATAAAAATGCTTTGAAATCAAAACTTTAGTGTATTTTCCGAATCTCGTATTTTTCAAAATTTGAAGTGCCACGCCCTAATTTTGGTGCACCAAAAATGGCGAACCACTAAGTCTTCAGGCTTCTATATTACTTTCAATCGATTCAGCGCTCCAGAAAACCAATAAAAATGCTTCGAAATCAAAACTTTAGTAAATTTTCCGAATAAAGTAATTTTGAAATTTTAAAGTGCCACGCCCTAATTTTGGTGCTCCAAAAATGACGTACCACTACACTTACATACTTGTATAGAGCATTAGAGTGATCCAAACCAATAAAAATAAATAAAAATAGCCCAAACATAAATAATTACTAAATCACGAATGACTTTGTAAAATTCGAAAATTTCAAAAAATTTGGTGCTGGAGACCAAATTTTGAGGTGGCACCCACATCGAAAAGTCGAAATCCAATTGCAACGTGGTTTTTTGCAAAAGATGCGGCATTAAATTTGGGTAATTCTCAATAAAAATTGGGCGTGTACGTAATGTGCTTGCATAGTTACAGCAACTAAAAACTAGGAATGGGCCGATTCCCCCCCCCCCCCCCCCCCTGTAAAAGCTTTTGTGGGATAACTGATACGTTTGCCTTTGCTGGCCAGTTCCCCCCCAGTCGCTAGAATACTCTCAAAGGGATTTATAACTAAAATAGTGCAAGCTACCAGCTTATTGGCTGATGTGCTGTACGGAGATATCTGGGCTCAGTTTAATCGGCCAACTAGCTTAGAGAGGTTGCCTTAGCCTTGCTGTCCGTATCGGCCAATAGAATTTGAGTGGGCGTTGATTTCGACCTATCCCAGAGCTACTGAACTGAATTTCCTATCTCACTGCTCATCCTCTGTGTTGGACGGGAGCTTCGGGGAATAAGGGTAGTTGGTATACTCGTATAGTCATTCTAGTCATATGATTTTCATATGATTCTGTTGTTATGTTCCCATTTTTCGCCATAACACCGGCTTTTGGGAATAACTCCAGTAAAACTGCTTAAATTATCGAAAGTATAACTGTTACCTTAACTTAACTAATCAATCTTAACTTACTTAACTCACTATTAATCATATTGTTTGTACTGTTATTTACCGTCAGTTATTAATTGTATCTATTTGTTGATGGAAATATTGCTCTTTGGATAATACGGATAAATCACCCAAATTTCCCAATTTTCTTGATACACTACAGGTTAGAGAGACAGGCTATACATAACAATTGCGATTTATATTAATGTGGTGTGTATTGAATCTAATGTTATTTAGCAGACCCTACATGAGTCAATTGCTGCTCTCTTTATGTGTGATCAAATTTACTGACGGTCGGCAGAATAGTGTGCATGATTGTGATTGGTAACAAAGTATTTCCTAAAGAATACGCCTTATACTTTAATCATAAGCGGTATCGTTGCGTTTAGTATAAGTCCTAGTTCTGTTTAAATAGATAGAGCGCCACGTCCTAAAGGAACTGTTAATATTTCCCGAAAGCCAATAATATCTGTCAGAGATTAATTATTAACGATCTATCGAATAATACAGTAAGTTTACACTGCAACCTTACACTGCAATAATAAAATTTAAGCAGCCGAATTCAGCCTCCCGGGTGTAGATCCATCGGGTGAATGATCGCGCATGGGCTGACTTCGGGTAATGTTTTGTGTATTAGCATAAAATATTGTCGTATGCTAAAGGTGTTTTAATTAACTAAAAGACATATAAATTTTGGCAGGTTAAACTGCTAAAGGTCTTCAAAAGCGCGAACAGTAACAGTTAACGATCTTATTGCAGTAGGCAATAAGGTTGCAAAATACCGTAGTGACCGGTAAACCTGAACCGGTACTTCTGTAGGTCAGTAGGTCCAACTGCCAGAACCGGTACTTCGGTAGGTCTGTAGGCCCAACTGTCCTAACCGGTACTGCTGTATAAGTACATTTAGTATTATTCGATTTTGATTATTGTATACCGGTAGGCTGTTTAAGAGATTAGGGACTGTACACCCCTTGTTTCTTTTGGAGCTTACTTATTTCTGTCGGTTTTATTTCCTAGTAAGTTAATATTGAGCTGAAGACGTGTAAGTCTGCTCAGATTGTTCAGATAATTGTAGGCTGAACTGCTGTCTGACTGTTGTTGGGTTTGGAGAGATTACGGCGTGTGTAGAGTTTGTCTGATAAAGTGCCGTTAGTAAGTTGGGGCAGCCATATGCGGTAAGGTCAATCCCCTCTTAAAGAATAAGTCGTACTACCGTGTTAGAACGCATACTAACTAACTGTTTCAGAATCTGCATATACTGTAGTTTATTTAGGCTTGATCGTAGTCTGCCAGTGTTTTAGCCTGTGTTTGTTTGTGTAGTCTGTTCGGGTACCGTAATAGTTATTACTCAGATATTTTGTAGGCTGGATTGTTGTCTAGCTATTCTTAGGCCTGAAGGGATTGCTGCGTGTGTAGAGTTGGTCTGATAAAGTGCCGTTAGTAAGTTGGGGCAGCCATATGCTGTAAGGTCAATCCCCTCTTAAAGAATAAGTCGTACTACCGTGTTAGAACGCATACTAACTAACAGTTTCAGAATCTGCACATACTGTAGTTTGTTTAGGCTTGATAGTAGTCTGCCAGCGTTTGGTTTGTATTTTGTTTGAGTATTCTGTACGGGTAGCGTAATATTTATTATTCAGAGTTTATGCGATTATTCGCAACATTCATGTCCCCAAGTTTATTCCTACAGTAATTGTGCTTGTTATACATACCGTTATAGTTAAACTAACCCCGGTACTACATCAGGGCTGCTCGGCGTAGGTACAAGACTGGAGACTTTGTGCTTCGGTCACTCCAGCAGATGCCGTGGTTCTTTTAACTGTTCAAGTATATTTAACTACTGATTATTTGTTATACCGGTACTTGTACCTAATTTAGGGTTTAGTGTACAGTGCTTTCCGAAGTAATTAGTGTAGGCAGTATATTTGTGTTGTAAAGTGGTTGATAGGCACATTCGTTAGCTCTATTAGCTTCTGGGTAGGAACAATCCGTGATACATAACGTAGTACCTATAGCGATACGGTTATAGGTCGTCAGGCGGTGGTATTTTCCTATCTGGACAGTACAGTATATTTACTACTACTTATTATTTCAAATACCGTAGTACCCTGTCCGTTGTAATAATCAGAATTCTAACCCTTTGTTAGGCTGGTTTGTAGACTTCCTGTAAAATTACCCTAAAAAATTTCGTACGTAATATTTTTGTTGTGTTTAATTAGAGAATTAATCTCACCAGTATAGTAAGTAATTTGTAGTATTAAGTAACTTAGGTAAATTAGAATTATCAGTTTTAGTGTCAAATAAGTAGCACTTCACTGAGAGCGCACAGCTTTTGTGTAGTGATTACTTCCCAGAAATAATAACATTTATTTCAAATATTGACAAAACCCATTTTTAAACGGGTATATAAATATTATAAATCAACTCAAACGATTTATAAATAGTAGGCCTGACATACAACAACTAGGTCTCAATATCAGTTGGACTACTGCTTAAATAACGGTAATAAAGTAAGTTAAAGTAACCAAGTAACCCTAAAATATTCAGAAATTCAATTATTCTAAAAAATAATTGACATACCGGTACTTACCATAGGCTTATTATATTTGTTTCTATAAATTTGAGCTGAAATCATACCGGTACTCTGTAATTAATTCTAGTTCATAATTATACTTATATATACTATAAGTGTCAGCTGTATACCGGTATTCACGATAGGCCTACTATATATATTTATATATATTTGTGCTAAAATTATATACCGGTACTCTGTGACAAATCTAGTCTGTAATAATACTTATATATATATATAAGCATACCGGTATTCTAATATATTGTATATATATCACGTTACACTGAGTAACGGTACCGGTAATAAATCGCTAGGCTTGCGGTCATACTGAATTACCAGACTTGCTTTAACTGAAACTATAGTAGTAGGCATTCAACTGTATAGCTAAACATGTCTGACACTCAGCAAAACCTGTCAGACAGTCTGATCGATACAACTATCTGTGACTCAGATAGGAGTGTGGAGCGATTAAGAAAGGAGTTCAGCTCACCTCCTACTGCAAAAAAGGTCATCCCTCCAGTAGTATCAGACCCTAGGCTAGTCCACCATAGGTCCATCATAGGCACTCGGGCACAGGTCAAACGGAACCAAGAGGCAGCTGTCCTATCGCAGCAACATCTTGGTCAAGAACCTACTTCCCAGCGACCCGATAGCTCCAGCAGTTCGGATACTGTAGAGCTGACCCCCGAACGCGGAGTGCAGATGGCTGCTACAGTCTACTCGGACCCCCTTCTTACCCTTCCTGCTGCAGTGCTAACTACTATATTCATTGCGGTTGAAGAACATCAAGCCGACTGGGCGAGGAATAAGCGAGCGACCCAAGACAATTACGCGGGATACGCCAGGGAAGAATTGATATCTATTGTTGAATCACAATGGAACTTTCCCGGACTCGGACTCCCGTTGGATCTGTCTGAGGCTACTTGGGAAGATATACACAGGATGGGAGTGGCTAAAGATACAATGGATCCAGCTGTTTGGAAGAGGTCGGCAGCAGGATATGTGCAGGGATTCTTCGGCTCCTTGGATCGATTGGAAGAACAACTGTTTCGACAACCTCAAGGACCTCAAGAGCAGGAAGAGCTGCTATATCAAATACGCGAAAGAACCCTACGCATACGACTAATCCTCTCAGCCTTTGAGGAAACTTCCAAAAGAAGACAGGACACGTCGCTGCAGGTTGCTGTCAAAACTTGGTTACATCGGGTAGATCTCCAAGTACAGGAAACGGCCCAGTGGAAATCCCAGCTGGCTGAGAGATCAACCTGTGAAGAACAAACTGATGTCACCCTTTCTCAAGCGGAAAGCGAAGAGACCGCCGAGAAACCGCGAACTAGAGACGCTATCGACATTTATTTGTCCGACTATCAGCGATTCCTAGGAGACGAAGAGTTGAGGAGACGGCTGTCTGGACTTTCCCCTAATAGTGAAGGAACCAAGCTTGTGTTGGACTCAATCGATGCCGAAATGTTAGCTGCAAACCAAGCTGAATGTGATGAAAAACTACGCCTCACTAGAGTCCGAGAAGAGCAAGTAAAGAAAGAACTGATAGAGAGAAGAAAGGTAGCAGCAGCAGCGGCGGCGGAAGCAGAAGCAGAAAGAAAAGAAGCAGAAGCCGAAAGAAAGGCAAAAGCGGCGGAAGCAGAAGCAGAAAGAAAAGAAGCAGAAGCCGAAAGAAAGGCAAAAGCGGCAGAAGCAGAAGCCGAAAGAAAGGCAAAAGCGGCAGAAGCAGAAGCAGAAAGAAAAGCGGCGGAGCCGAAAGAAAGGCAACAGTGGCGGAAGCAGAACGGAGAGCGTCTGAGGAGACTATCCAATTAGAGTTGGAAAATCTGCAAGAGACACAAGACAGTATAAATAAACAGTATACTGCTAATCAGATGCAGATGATGAGAAAATCTACTCCCAAGCGCCAGGGATACACATCCTCGGAGGAAGGCGATACTACCGATCCTGAAGGCGGAGGAAATAGATCTCATCTAAGTAGGCGTAGAAAAACATCTTACCGTCGCAAATTGCCTGATTTGCCCCCAGCTGTTAGAAGACAGCTAGCTAGCACAGACTTGAGTAGTATAGAACCTACGGCCCAAAGTATTAAGGTCCAAAGACTCTCTACAATAGTTGATGAGCCTGAGATAATTAGGCCTGTCGTTCCCAAAGTCACTTCTGTGTTAGAGACCCCTGTACTTCCAGAGCTTAACTCTAAATTCCCTTTACATAGTACTACACTGCCTGTACCCGGTGGAACAGTCCAAGAGAATATCCCTGTCCAGATAGCAGAGAGAGAAATTAAAAATTTGTCTCCCGTCGTCCCGCGTCAGCCCGCTACTATGTTGGCGACTCCCGCTTCGGCGGTTGAGTGGGTGGAAGAGGGACGGCGTGGGATGAATCTCCTGCTAGGACAGATGCAGGAGACTGTCCACCAACTTAAGGGAACAGTGAGGGAAAGTAGAGCAGAGTTGCAAGAAGTGCAGCAAAGTATCGCGCTAGA